>JAUYWI010077031.1:0-13643 GCA_034780595.1 Parotoplana pacifica
CTTTTCTGAAGCACGACAACCTTATTGGGGTTTGACCATAAAAATTATTAGAAAATGCTTTATAAATGAGTAATTTTATTCTATGCTGTCATTGGAAATTCACTTTCTATGAAATTTTGCAATTTAAGAAAATTTGTTGTCGTTGTGAGAATTTCAAATAATAAGCAACATTATGTTTTTATAAGTTTAAAAATGGCATTTTATTTGTAAAAAATTATGTACAATATAACTTGCAATATAACTTGTTGTATTTTATCATAATTTTATATAAATAGCATAAAAGTATGTTTCATGCCCATATAAAGTAATTCTCCATCACAAATAAAGTAGTACATGGAAAATAAAGGTCTACACATTTTTTATATGCATGGTTTACTAGTAAGGTGATGTAGTAATCTTCTTATATCATAAATATTTAATCACATAATTTTGACATTTTGGATAACTACAGGTGATTTTTTTGTTTACTGTGAAATAGGTTTTTTTAACGAGAGTATACTTGTATGTATTTATTATTTAGATTTTGTATTTAGATATTGATATCATTGTGTACAACATTATTTATTTTTTCAGTCCCTTGCAGATAATAGTAGTAATGCGAAGAAAGTACACGTCCCTTTTCGTGATTCAGTTCTTACTAAACTTTTGAAAAATGCTTTGGGTGGCAACAGGTAAATTTTCTCAATATGCTTAATTGTCTTGGAGCCAGTGGAATTGTTTGTGGTCATTCGGGTGGTATTGAAAAAATCGTAAATATATCGGTTGTCAATAAAATAGTCTTCTTAAACAGTCATTTAATTATATTTAATTTAGTCATAATTAAAAAGTTGTTTTGAAAATTGTCCTTTAGTCATCAGATCATGACCAGCTTCAAGTGGCCATAAAAAGCTCAACAACACATTGCATAAAGTAGTTCAGAAAACAAACGTTAAGGCAGAGTCGGGAAAAAATTAATAAAAACTCAAATGTTTCTCCAATTGATCTCTAGTCTCTCCATCGTTATATTTTATACGATGTTTGGCAAAAAGACCCAAGAATACTCAAAATGAAATTAAATATGTCTAGCCATGGTTTTAGATTGACATGGCTCTAATTAGTTATTACAATGTGGGTAGGTATTTCTGTACATAAATTAAATTATTTTAAGACTAACAAAGTTTTAAAAAGGCGAAGGTTATTCGATTACTATTTAAGTTTATTATTTCTAAATTACACCCTAATATTGAACTACAAGTAATACATTTAACTTCGTAGTTTTTTTGCCTTTGTTAGTTCTAAAATCTTAGAATGTAATTAAGTTATGTACCGAAATACTAAACGTCTTATATTATTCAGAAGTCCTATAATACTCTGACAATATAGCTAGCTCGTAGAGCCATATGCCTACTTGTAATCCATAAATATTAGCATATACTCGTTCAACCATTTAATTTTGATGTTTAAATTCAATTTATGTCATCCTGTTTGGAGATTGTCAATTAACTGACCTTTGAAATATATACGACTATTTAATTACTTTTTTCTTTGCGATTTTTTAAACTGATAACTTTTCAGTTACGACTAAATTATTGAGGACTTTTCTCTATGTTATTTATTTTAATTTGATTACCCACTAATTTAGGTATAGCGGAACAGAAAATGGTAACAGTTATTTTTGTTGTATAAGTGAATGCTTTTTAACTGCTTGACAGTTTGTATTAATTAAATGTTAAATATTATAAGAACGATATTAAAACCATGGAAATAAGGATACATATAATATCTATTTCTATTAGTAGGTATATAATTCATATTCTTGCAAAGAAAATAACGAATAAGGTTTATTCTTTTTTCAGCAAAACTGTTATGATAGTTGCTCTGTCACCCGCTGATATCAATTTCGATGAAACGCTAAGTACTCTTCGATATGCTGACAGAGCAAAACAAATAAAAACCAACGCCGTGGTTAATGAAAATGATGCAGATAAATTAATTCGAGAACTTCAAGTAAAAATATTATTGTTAACTAAAAAAAGGTAGTTATATAAACACAGAAGGTAGTAAAAAAACGTTTGTTTCTAGCAATGGTAGCTACAGTAAATGAAAGTGAACAATTTTGTTATTTAACAAGAACGCTATGAAGCATATATGAACAAGAATATATGAAATTATTAATCAAAATTTTCATTTGAAACATATTAAACTCTAAATTTAAACTCTAAACTCAAAATCAATGCATCTGTACAATTTGGAACAAGATATGTATAATATATTTCTTTTACTAACAGATGGAGAATGACAGACTGAAAAAAATGCTTCAAGAAGGCAAACTGCCAGACATGCCAAGCACAAAAGGATTAACCGAAGGAGGTAATTTTGAATTTATTATCGAACTGAAGTAACGAAGGGGGTACCTAAATAATTTATCACTCTGTGGTTACTATCGATTGGGTCAAAATTTGTACACAGGTACCTTGAAAACATTCATTGACAATTATTATTCGAAAAATTGATAAGAGAGTCCATCGAAGTATGACCAAATTTGATACAAAATTATTTATACGATTTTTAAGAGTGAAGATTTTTTTAGCATGTTGTTTAAAACAGTTCTCTTGGATGTAAACCCCCCGTGGTCACCCTTAAAATGTAGTAGTTTTTAATTGAATTTAGTCACTAAAATAGAATTTTTAAAATATTCATGCATAACTTAGGTAAAATTAGGATATTTTTACTTGGCATACTTATGTCGTATTAGATAAGAACTACATACATATAAGTATATGCCAAAATTTAATATATTCTAATGTAAATATTCTCAATTTATGAGTAAATCAAATTTCCAATTTTTCCTATCTAAATATATCGGATGTTCAGAAATAGCCAAATTTGGGCACAAAAAATCTCATTCCTTTTTTGGGTGAATTTTTTTTACAGATGTCTAGCATGTATGTAGTTATAATATTTCTCTATGGTTTTTTTCTAGGTCAAAACTAAAAATGTTCACAAATTTTTGGTTCTTAGTTTGCATTTTAAAAACCAGAATATAAATGGTATAATGACGTGTTTGTAATATTTCAACCAAATATTAATCAATTGCATCAATATTTGACTTCAGAATCGATGTTTTTGTAAAAAGTACATTTTGGCCCATCTTCGATTTTTTAGAGAACCGTCAGGTGACCTTGTAGGATGTCAGAGGTCAAATATTTTTACATAAAAAAACAGAAAGGGAATTCATTACACTGATACTAATTTCATTGCAATTGGTTAAAGAGTTTTCGAGCAGTTTCCGATTTATTTCAGTGACGTGTATTACCGCTCTTTGCACAAAAGGTTAAACATTAATTCATAGTTTTCTTATAACAAAATAAAACTAAACAAGGCGGGTGGTTGGTCTACAATGTAAAACTAATTTATTTGACCGTAGATGCAAATGTGGGCTGTTTGATCTTTATGAGTATAACACATTCCCAATTATCTATTGCTGCTCACACCCCCTTAAAAATCTAGTATAGCACTGTCACCCATGTCCAAAAAACCGATTTTTCAGATATGTAGAATAAATCTTTACTGCAGCAAACATTAAAATAAGAAATAAAAACAACAAATAATATCAGTCAAGCCTTCGACAGTACTAACATCATATAAATGAATGTAATCCAACCAAAAGATGTGTAAAAATTGAAATATGGCTTCAACATAAAAACAATAGCCCTTCAAGATCAAATCAAAACTATGTAATCGTGTGTATCTTGTTCTACACCCAAGCTGAATCATGATAGGATGGCCAGTCAAGCTCGGTGATTGAAAGTACCATCTAGTAGCTTATCTAAATCAATTAGATGCAAACTAATTTGATACACTGGTTAAAAATGTGATATCCTAAACATCCCTGTCTTAATTGGATATTGCCACTTAGGCACTCACATTCACGTAAAAGTGTAGGTTTTTTGACTTTTATTAGTTCCTATAAGCTATTCTACTGCACCTTTTTTTATTTTTCTTGTTGTTTGATGTTCCTAGCCCACTTGACTAAATCGTATGATGCCTGTGTAGTAAATTACGGCAGAAATTGAAATAAATATTTGGACAATTATACTTCTCAATTTAGTGACCATCTTAATTAATTTAATTTTTCTAATGATGATCAATTAATTAGTTTTGGTGTAGAGTCTATTTTTACTAATATTCCCTTAAAAGAAACTATCGATATTATTGGCCAGTATATTTATTCTAATGACTCTAAATGTGGTTCTTCTTTTAGAGATTGCTATAAAGAGATTGCTATAGAGATTGCTATAAACTGATTGATTGGGATTACAATGGGCTCGCCCCTTGACCCTACGTCTGCCAATTTATTAGGGCATTTGAAGCTTAATTGCAAACTAACATTTTGTTCTAGATATGTTGATAGTATTTTTTCTGTTTCCCCTAAAGACATTTACTACAAACCGTTTTAAATCTCTACTTAATAACTTGAGTTCCGTTTTTTTTCGTTTCAATTTTGTGAATTTTGTATTCCATCTTTATCATTGCCTATTTGTTTAATGACAAACTAACTTTAGTGCGGTTTTCAATTTAAATATCTGGCATATGCTGTACTATATCGAAAAATGTCGTTTACTACAAATAAACTATTAATGTTGATTTTTATTTGGTACCTATCATAAAGTATTTATTCATCCAAAATTGCTGTAAATTAGTTTTGGTATTACGGGATACGGAATTTGATGCACTCTTAGGATTATGAAACTTATACCAATCTGGGATTTGTTTGAAAAATATTCGGAAAAATCAATTTTTTGCATTCGAATTATCAATTTTAAACGCTGCGTAGAGGATGTTTTACTGCACCTATTTTCATTATTGCTCTTTTATTAGAATTTGGTGGGGTTATTCTTGTTGCCTTGGTTACGGCCTCCCTCCTGGGTCCCACCATTATAGCTAAACCTTCTGGAGGAAGCCACGGCCGTTTTATCAGCTCTCAAAACATCTGGAAACACAATCTCTTCCCTATCTCTCAGCAATCTTCAGCGCGGGATAGTTGCATCGCTAATTCCATAAAAATTCAATAAGTGTATTTTTGCGGGTTTTATGTCCAAATTTGTCGAAGAAAGTTTAGAAGTTTTCCTGGAATTGTGCTTCACCAAATGAAAATTATTACAAAGTGTTGGCAGATTAAAATCTATGAACATAATAAAACCATGAACGGAAAGACAATATTCATTTAGACAAAATCAATATTTTATCTACCTGAAATAAATATTAGAAATGAAAGAGGAGTGTTCTATTTATAGTATATTCCAAATATTTATCAATTTCATTTATGTTTTTCCTTACATTTGATTTTATTTAAAAGTGCATTTGTCCAGTTTCGAAGATCATCACATGATTTTGTAAATCAAAGATCAGAATTTCTATTAAATATCCGAGAGAATATTATGTGCACTGATGCCAAATTTTATGCCAATCGATTAAACCGTTTTCAAGCAGTTTACGATTTTTCAGAATGGATTTTATTACGAATTATTAAAAGGTCCTTATACTTTGCATTGTAGAAATAGAAAAATTACGCCGTCAAATTGAAGCAGAGTATAAAGACATGATGAAGGCAAATGAAGAAATGATTAACAATTCTAATAGAGAAATGTGGGAAGCAAAGGTAGTATTTTTTTCTTAGAAACAATAGGAACAGTTTTGAATTGAACATTAAGCCAGAGAAATTCTATTTACCGATTGATTGGATAAAGAAATCGTGAATCACAATTAAACAATCACGCTTCTGAAATTATATAATGAAAAAAATAATCAGCACGGCTGAGGTATACAAATAACATAAAGTGACTGTAATCTTTTTAATATTTTTGATATCCAATATTGTACTATTTAAGATAGTTTAAATTTATTGACTTTTTCTCTATAAAATCGTTAAAAACAGCCTTTTTATTTATGAATTTTAAACGTTTTTACAAAGTTTCTTGGAGACAATTTGATAATATATGTACTTTGAAGGTGCTTTTTAAAAATTGAGAAATTTTAATAAGGCAGCACATTAGAATTTATCAAATCGTTACGTTTCTACGTCTACATTTGAAATTTAAGAGTAAATTTTGTCATAATTTCCTAAATCTTAAAATAATGAAATTTAGCACATGTCTTTTCTCTATATCAAATATAATAGAAATCTTTAAATTGAATTACATGACCTAATTATGTAAATTTTTGTAATTTATAACACAGTTAAAAGAGGCTCAACAGCAATCCGCCTATCTGAGTGAAAGTAAAACTAGCAAGGCTTCCAAAGTTCCGCATCTTACTAATCTGAATGTGGATCCCCAACTTTCAGGAGTTATAATTCATTTATTGGAAGCTGATAAAGTTACAATTGGAAGGCCAGATGATTCCAAGAAACCCGGCATTGCTTTATCTGGCCTTAGTATTAGTCCAAATCATGCAGTAATAGAAAGAAAGAAGAAGAATGATTTTGAAATTTCTCCTGGGACAAAGGGTTCTAAAACATCGGTCAACGGTGTGCCACTTACTGGAAAAGTTGTATTGCAACACAGAGATCGCATTCTTTTTGGTAAGTGATTGGTTAATTCCAGACGTCCTCTGTGTTTATTTTCATGAATGTTTTACACAATACTTGGTTTGTCGAAATGAAAAAAACATTTTTGACATAGACAAGGTATATTATAATACCTAATAAAAAACGTCAATAGGTAGAAAAGCATTTAACATCATAAGACAGGCAAAAGAAAAATATGGAAGAACTTGACTTTTACGCTCTGTAAAATTCTAGAAACAATAACATTATATTCGTTTGCTCATAAAAGTAACATCCCGTTCACTCGTAGCGAATATAAATCAAATGGTAATTATTGTACCGTCAATAAAATCAGTAAATTTATTTGCTTTATCTAACAATGAATCATTAATTTATTTAGAAACGAAAACATTATGTTTATTAACAATATCTATCTATAGTGTTCTGCCGAAATTATTAACAATAATAAACAAAATATTTGAAAAATATACTGTAAAACGCTCGCTTGTAACAGACATTTTTTTTACATTTCAGCTTACAGCAAATTTTGTGGAAGATACTTTAGGATTTAAAATAAAACTATCATTATATTTACTAATAATATTGTACGAATGTTTGAGATTCAAATAGTAAAGTACCCCAAAAAAATGTTTTTTTTGGAAATGACATTTTCCCTAATTTTATTATTAAAATTGATAAAAATGATAACATGCTCGAAAACACGTTTTTCATCAAAAAGAATATTTATACTCAAACTATATACACATAACATAAGTTATAGTATAATGGTAAATTTTAATTCGACTTTTTTAAGCTTATGTCCCTATTTACGGGGAATTGACCAACAAAATTTTTAAATTGTTTACTGGAACCTAGACAACTTCTCAAATCATATTGGATTTTGCAACGGCTGCCCTCTTTACATTTATCTTTGTATACTAAATTTGATATTTGACCAAGTGAGGTTTGGGGTGAACATAAACTAAGAAACAATACACACAATTTTTTTTCATTTTTAGGTTCAAATCATATGTACATATTCAATAATCCTTTAAATCCTAAATGTGACAAGTCACTTCCTGAAGCGATTGACTGGGATTACTGTCAGTCTGAAATAGCCAAAGCCAGCGGTTTCCAAACAAGTGGGGCTGTTTCACAAGGTAAGATATTCTTTTTATTAGGAACTCTGAATTAGCAAAGCCTTTAAAGATATAAAAGTAAACACATTTTAAATTTAGTTAGCTAAGTGAATTATTTTATTTATTTCAGAACAACAAGTTCTTCAGGATCAAATTTTAGAGATCTTGCCCATGACTGGTGAAGTGAATGCTATTTCTGATGAACTTAATAAATATCGTTCTTTCGATATTATTCTAATTTCTGCTGCAGCACAAGAAGGAACATTTGGAGTTCCCAAATCGACCAAGTAAAATTTTCCATTGTTCGAAATTTTAAACAATGAAATAGGTATTTAGACAGATAAAAGTTAGACATTTGCTATAAATTTTATTTATTCACATATATATGGAAGATGAATATAATTTATAATATCTCTTTTTAGAGTTATGGTCAAAATGAAGAATTTGATCAATGGCAATAGTTGGTTGTGGGAACGTGGCAAATTCATCAACCGAAGATATCTTATTAATGTATGTAGATAAACTTGTTTATATTGTGTGTTTTTTTTTAAATTTATATTCATTTTTATTAAATTTTCTAAACAATACTTCAGTATTGTCATACTTTTATTTTTTAAATGTTTCTGAGGTGGAGGACTTAAAAACCATTTATTTAAATGCATGCTTTGGTTTTGGTATCTTTGAATTCTAATTTAATACCCAATCTATTATGTGGTATTTATAAAATTGAATTTATTCATCCATTAAGCTATTATCCTTATTAGAAAACCTATCTTTTATTTTAATTCTAGGATTTATATCAATTATTTTTGGATGGAGAAGATATTTCTAAAATCCCTAAAGATGAAGATCCATTTTGGGAACCTCCGTGTGATGTACTTATTGGCACTGCAAACGCATTTCTTCAATCATTAAGTTACAATTTAGATTTTGAAGATCGTCTTGTAATTAATGATTATAAGGGACTGGAAGAGGGCTATATTCATATTAGTATTGTGCCATGTGATTCTAAAGGAAAAGCATTGACGGACGATGATTTTCTAGAAAAACCCGAAGAACTTCTAAATAAACCGTTTCATATGAAGGTAAGTATCTAGGTCAGTGTATGTGCATTTGATCTTGAATATAATTTTTAGTTATTAAGTTATTTACAAATAGTTATATTTACTTATAAAGTAATATGGTTAAATACATTGCATTGAAATAATTTAATACGTATGATAAATGACTTTTTAACTTTTCTGATGACACAATCTTACTGAAGTTCAAAAATACAATATTTAGCACAATAGTTTTTGACGTAACTACGTTCAACCTTCAAAAAAGATAAGTCAGAAACTATTGTTCTAGAAATCTGCTTACAGACAATTTTTATTTATTTATTTTTCTAGATCACAATAGATAGGGTGGAGGTCTTCAAAGCAAGATTTAGTCGAGGTATCCATGTTGATTATCGAGTATTTAAAGATCGTGAATTTATCAGTACTCCTGTTATTCGGGATACACTTGAGCCGGTATTCAAACACAGCAAAATTATCTCCTTTAATAAAATTATAAAAGAGCATTTAGAGTATTTTGACATCGGACATATTACCTTCATGGTTTATGGCCTACAAGAGGACTTACCAGTAACTGATAAAATGTCAAAAATGACAACCAAAGTAAGTTTAGAAATTTTGTTTAACTGTATGGATAGGTCTGCAGAATATTTTTTAATAATAACTTAGTCAGAGATTATCAAAATTATGGATTTTAAGTGAATTGGACATTTAAAAAAAGATGTTTACCTTTGTATTTCCATATTCATACATATTTTTACATAATTCTAATGTTACTATCTAAAGGAATTACGAGATTTAGAAAGGATGACAACGGATGTGCCTCCCCCACCGCCCAAATCAGCGATTGGTGGTCGTGTCTCTAGAATGGAGAGTAGTGACGACATCAACCGTGTTAAATCTGAACTAGTTACCTTACAGAGAAAGAACGAAAGACTGGTCGAAAAAGAGAAACGACTTCAAGTAAATTTAAAATATAATATGAAACTGAATCCTTTATTGTCCTGTTTTTCAAAATTTATTGAAAAATGTTTTAACCGATTTTTATTAAATTTGGAATTAAAGTACTACATTGTGTTTGATGTAAATATTTTTGGTCGGACCGGACCTCCCATGTTTACCGTACATCCTGAAAATTTGTACTTTTTAAAAACAAAATAGATTCTGGGGTTAAATATTGATTAAAATAGTTAGCACTCAATTGTTTCACAGGTTTTTGAAAATATTCATTTTATCAATCGAGTGCATCCATCTTTTTATATTTTTTTATTAAAAACGTACCAACGAGTAGAATTTCCAACTTCATTTTCAGCAACTGTAGAAAATTTCATTAAAAGTTATGATATTTTTTAATCAAAATTTACCATAATGATTATGTAGATCCTATATATTTAGGTATGTAGATAGAAAATTAATGAAAATCAATTCTCTAATAAAAGTTTAGTGGTTCATTGGAATAGTTTCATAGTTGGATTATATACTTCCTATTTAATACTCCATTAGTATGACAAGTAAAGACCTCATAGTTTTACACACTGATTTTGCCGACGTGTTAAATGGCTTTTTCTGACATTCAAAAGTTAATGAATAAACTTATTCCAAATAAATACACTATAAATAACCTAAAAATAATAATAAACCATTTTAATTTTTAAATCATTTAGAGTCTTTTGTTTGTGAAGAAAAATCACTTTTTAATAAATCAATTTTTTATACGGACCTGCCCTTTTTGCCCTCATAAAGCATTAACTAGAAAAGTGAGGCATCCAGTTTTCTAATAGTTATTTATTATGAATTTCAAATATGAGCAACAAAATAGATTGTTTTGCTTGTATTTTAGAGCCATTTGTGTCATTTGGACCATAAATATTGAAATGAGTAGTTGTTGTTTTTCAACATTTAGTAGTTCCTATTTACAAAATTTGCAACATTTAATCAATTATTTTTTTCTCAAAAACTATTTATGGATTTGTAGTACTGAGTTCCCAGTAAATAAACACACCAAATTTAAAGTTGTATGACCTCTAAACACCATAAATTTAAGTCTAAAAAGTACTCGTTGGTTGTTGAAACGCCCATCCAGTTCTTAAATTCAATAATTTATTTTCAATAATAATACATTTAGCTTTATATAAGCTAAAAATTGACATATTTATCGAAATTTAAACCAAGTAATAATATTTATCTATACAATGACTTAAAATACTTCATTTTTTTCGGTTGTTGTTGTTTAAAAAATACATTATGTGCTTTATACATATAAAGGGTAGCTGCTATATACAGTGTAAAACGTGGAAGATTTCATTTACATTTGAATAGATGATTGGCATATTTATCTTTAAAAATTCCTGAAATTGCCAATTTTGAAAATTAAATGCCTAAAAATTGATAATTAATCTGATTTAAAAGCTTTTTGTCGATGAATCTTTTCAAGGTATCTGGGTACCAAATTTAATTCAAATTGGTCCATGGGAAATATGAAACCCAAGGACAATGACAAGCTTGACTGACCATCTTCAAATTCTTCAGCTTGGGTGTAGAACAAGATGCACAAGATGCACATGATTACATATTTTTTTATTTGATCTTGAAAGGATGTTGTTTTTATGTTGAAGCCATACATATATGTATATATATACACATTCTTTTGGTTGGATTACATTAATTACTATGATGTTAGTACTGTCAAATGCTTGACAGATTTTATTTCTTATTTTGAATGTTTGCAGCAGTAAAGATTTTATTCTACATACTGTAAAAACCTAAATGGCAACAAACAAAGGGTTAATGCATAAATTAAAATTCAATTATTCAACATGGTAGTAGGATGTGTTCAGATAGTTTGTGGAAACATAATTTTAATAAGACTGGAAAGAAGCATTGAAGTTGGAGTAATATTTCCAAGTTAGTTTTCTGTAGTTAGATGTTTCTGATCACTAATATTTCGAATTCAGAGGAGGACGCTAAAGTCTTTGATAGTAGCTGTAAATAGAAATAAATCATCGATATACCAACAATGGTTTTAGCATTTTGTATGATCAATAATTGACAGACTGTATTAATTTTGTACGTACAGCCTCCTAGCCAAATCTATCTTTCATCACAGAATCTAACTTTGTCGAAATGTTGGTGAACAGAAACGTAAACTTAATACACTAAAATCACCTAAAGAAAATCAGGTTAGCTGACTTTGACCCAACAACTTTATTTATCGTGCCTGCCATAACTATTACTAATGCATTTAAGTATTAACAGGAGGAAGGTTTTTATACAGCCATGTTTATTCATAAAATAGTGACTAGTTTCGTAAATTCACTTTATATCGTCAGACTTAAATTTCTTATGCTTACATTAATTATGTGAAATTAAAACAATAATAATATTATATAATTTCACATACCTAATTAATGTAAACATAATAATTTAAATCTGACGATGTAAAGTGAATTTACGAAACTAGGAACTATTTTATGAATAAACATGGCTGTATAAAAACCTTCCTCCTGTTTATATTTCTCCTTTAATTACGATTCTTAACATTTAAGTATAATTTTTATTATATCTTTAGAAACTTTGCGAAGAATGGGGAAAGAAAAAGGGATCGGAGAAATCGTTTGATGCCTTCTTTCGGTCGGTTTCTGCACTGGCCCATAGCTCTGGTACGAAATTCAAGACTAATGCTGAAATTATTACTAAGGTGTGCATAACTGCTAATATAACGCTTTCCTATTATAAATTTTTGCTGTTTTCTTTGTTTCTGCTTTCATAATTTAAATGGATATAGCTGACTATCCTGTAGGTACGTTTTTACAAAATGTACTTCTATTTTCACTGCTAGTTTAGTAGAAAATAAACACCTAGAATAAATTCAATTTATTCACCTGATATATTTTGAATACATATTTGTAACAATTTAAACCTACCGAGTATCTAAATATCCCTGTGTTGCCCAAATTCCGATATACGTTTGACCAATCCTATGTACTGTATACAGATAATAAATTAGTTTCAAATTGATAGTTTTATGTCTTGTATTTACCTTTTTAACTTTTGGCACCCTCACATTATTTATTATCTACGCATGAATAATCTCAAAATTAAGAAATCTATGTGTATTAATAAAAATTAATATTCCAAATTTAACATATTTTGGAACCCTGATTTTGGTTTATTACAAATTTCACTACTGAAAATAAAGACTTGTTCTTCGTCAAAGGTATACTTACATATATGTTATATTTTTAACATATCAAAGAAGATATGAAAGTTCATTTGATATATATTGAATTATATTATGTACATATACTATTTAACATCATCTATCATTTTTATATTCTAATGAGAAATTCTTTTTTAATTTTTATGTTTTTTATGGTTTTGTTGCTATTCACAAAGTATGAGATATGCTTGATTAATTCCTGTCCTACTTAGACTTTCGTAGGATTGAAAGGTCTCCGTAACCGTAATCCTATTGCTGAAGAATTACGCAGTCTTCCAAGAGAAGAGCATTCAGTTGAGGAAAAAAATGATCGGCCCTCCTCAGCTTCATCTGATCCCTCAAATCCTTATCGTCGAGATGTATGAGATTGGCAATAACCGTATTAAATGTTGTTTTCGGCTTTGCAATTTATATATCTATCGTAATTTTTGTAGAATAGTTTTATATGTATATACATATTTGATAGGCATTCAAACATCTACTATTGGTGGACTGTAGTGACCATAGAGTAACAATACATAGAGTACCCACTCCGTGTTTATTTTATAGTACTATATAATTTTAATTACAAAAATTCAAAAAGTTATGTAAATTTGTTTCTTTTGTTACCATTTTATAAAGTAGATTATACTATTTATTTTTTAGAAGCTACAAATTCAAATAATAATTATGTAGATAGATTTTGTAATTGATATCTGTTT
>JAUYWI010077042.1:0-13640 GCA_034780595.1 Parotoplana pacifica
AGACTGATTACTTTGTCAGAACGGGTACTGACTAGTCAATACGCGTTCTGTCTGATTTCGGGTATTGACGGTAACATTATACAAACTTGTTTGCAAATGTACTCCTACACAAATCAATGTTACCGGCATGTATTTTTCATAATACATATCATTTAAATAAAAATACAAAATGCTATGTAAATTTTCAAATATAAGAACAAACATTTATTATATATATGAATTTTAATTGACCAACAAAATAGAAACTTTCATTTTGTCTGTACGAATTTGACTAATGACAACATTATTAATAAAATAGTGGTACTGACTATGACTATATCTAGAACTATGAAGGCACCTAAACAAACGACAACACTTTATAGTCACTCATGAAGACCAAATGAAAAAGATACTTACATTTTGATAGCGTTGGTTTATCTTTATAAAAGATATTGCCATTGAAGCACAAATCAAGTTTGCAGACATAGTTATCAGCGTCGTTTTTGATCACAATGTGCTTTACAAAAGTGCCACCAGACTGTCGCCTGATGAGTAGCTCTGCATTGTTGGCACAGTTGTGTCTACAGTTAGAGCACGTGCATTGAATTTTGTCCAGTAATTGGTATACTGTCTTATTAGGGGCAACTGTAACAACTGTAATTTAAATGCATTCACTCGTCAGCTGATCGGTGGTTATACAAACAAGTTATGTCCCCATAAAGGAAAATGAAATAGTATTAATTTTGTGGACTAGAATGAATATTTGGAAATAGTTTATTAACAATATCCATGTACCATAATTTTTTACCCCAAAAGCAATCGTTATTGAATGATTGTTGCATTTATGTCGTTTGAATTACCTGCATACCCAATCTATTAATTATGATACAAATAAATAACGTTAAGGACAAAATTTAACAATAAATTAAAATCAAATTGTCAAAAATGAATAAACAAGAACCTGAACAATAATAAGGTTTCCATTACAGACCGAATTTTGTTCTTACTTGGTAATTTAGTTTCCACTGAAATAAAATAAAATTACTTTTATCATTACGTGATACGATATCAAGTTTGACTTCCATCTATGGAGATGGTTGGTTGCCTTTGCCAATCGCTTCTTTTACACAAGCTGTCTATCGAGAACGAACATTTGCACTTCAGCTCGCTTTTTAACTGTGCGGTTTGTCTATTCATTTCATCACATTATTGGAGTCTTTTTTGGTAGGCGATCTTTGTATCTTTCTCCTGGTAGGTTGTTAAGCCGTAACTGTTTGTTTGGCTGTTGCTCAGGATGACAGCATACATCGGTGGCCGTAGAATAGCAGCGTCCGTTTGGAGTCGAGTATTTGGGCGTTGGTTTCTTTCTAACAGTACATTCTATGGTGGGCGTTTACTATTTTCGTGTTTAAGAGTAATAATAAAAAAACAGGTATACTTTGATACAAATATACTACTAATCTATTCTGCCGGCAAATGATAGCCCAATACAGTTATTTCGGCCTTGTTGGGCCTCATCAGGTAGGCATAATCATTGCCTAAATAATATAGAACGTTCGGATATTTCACCAATTTTGCATAAGAAGCGAAAAAGAAGAAGATATTGAAAAAAAAATTTGGAAGCCCGTTTTTTTATTAAAGGGCATTCAGGCTGTCAAAGCAGGTGCTGGCTAATTAATGTGTTTAAGAGTAATAATAAGAGTACATTCTATGGTGGACGTTTACTTCCATTTAATACCATGTCTTCCTATTTATCTCTTTCCTACCACCATTTCTATCGTCACATAATTCTCATTGTTGTAGATTTATTTCTTTGCTTTTGTTGCCCACAATTCTGTTGTTATGTAAATCTTAGCTTTTGTTGTCAATGAAATTTTTGCCATTTATAATTGTGGTACACTTTCTCCATATTCTCCATGCTGCTGTTTGTATATGTACATATGTGTCATTAAAATCGCATATAAGTAGTAAGCTGTATTATAATCCAAGTATCAGAATATTATGTATACCACAGATTAATTATTTTGTACTATCTCATGACTATATCTAGACTGTAGTTTATCCTTTTATTTCGTCTTGTACAGACATTATTATTTTAATATAATTCACTCCTTGTTTAACGATTCCACCTCCGGAAATAAATGTTCTCTTTTCATCTCGAAGTGACAAAAATGTGTTCCAGCGGTGCAAATAAACAGGAACTAAAACTAGAACCAGGCAACCAACTGCGACTGTCAAAAACAATACGACGTTTATTAGTAAAGTGATCTGTATTGATTTATAGATCAGGCACTATTGGCTCACCGTGATATAACAAATCAGAACAAAAATGTAAATGATTAGTATTAACTTAGTTAAAATAAAGTTAAATCTGTGTTGTGTATTTTTTATGTCAATGGGCTAATTATTGACCATAAAATGCCAACGGAAGCATCACAATATGACCCACAATACGCTTCGTGTGCGCTGCCGCATTGTCAGTCAAAAAGGTTGCCCTGTCTAGTAAAACATTCGGACGTTTCTGGCGATTGACTGGACGCACATAATTGCTAATGAAACTTTCATAACACTGTTGGCATTTTATGTTTAATAAATATGTTCAATCATCAACCGTACTCATCAGATTAGTCCCGAATGCGACATTGTTGGTTCCTTCAAGTTGAGAATAAACTTCGAGTGCAACGTTTTAGCACAAATGCAGAGTTCCATCACCAGTGTCTTGCCTTCGACAGAATTTGTGCAGGTGATGGAATTGGTCGCTCGGTGAACCGCTGGCAACAATATTTCGAGCATGGAGGTTAATAATTTGAGTGAAAAGTGACCTTTATATTATGTACGTACGTAATGCATACATAAATATTTATAAAACAACACAGATAACTTTTCCAAGGTTTCGGTTATACATGGATATTTGATGTAGAAAACAAATTGTCTAAACTATAATGGACTTGGTTTTTAAGTCCTATTAGTGGACCAAAACACCAAATTAAAATAAATGACAGAAAATTAAATTTTCACCACAGTTATCATCTCTCTGAAACCAACATTTACTTTTATAACGAATACATAATTATTATTTACCAGTGAAATTCCTGGCTGTAAATACAAAGGTCGCATATTGAACTTTGCATCGAATAGACCCATTTCTGTGAATCAGTTGAAAGGTGCCAAAATCTGTTGATGCGTTATTCTTGCAATACTTTATACAACTGCATGTAATTGTGTCTCCTATTTCTACTGGATCCGATGCATTTGTTTTAAATTCTGTTAAAAATATAAGTGCCAAAAGTCTACATATATTCCAAATGTTAGAAATTTAACAAATAAAAAATGATTTATTATCATTATTAAGATATACTGCTCATAAATAAAGCTTACAGCACTAACTTTTTGACAAAGAAGCAACATTAATAGTGAAATGTAATTTAGAAATGTTCTTGCTTATTTATAGCTATAGAAAAAATAAGAACGTCATATCAAGTAAAGTAAAAAATGTCGAAATATTTAAACAAACCAACTACTCTAACTTACGTGGAAATATTACTGAAACTAAAATGTAAAGCAACACCCAGTTTTATCATATCTTATTTTATAATTTTATGTCTACACATAAACTACTCGCATGCCTAGAAATGTTTGATACATTTGTTCAATTAGCAGTGACCTGTTTCAAGTCAATTATAACTTATTAAACATATAAAGTTGGCTGGATTTTCCTGGTAGCCATAAGGCAATAACCCATCTCTATGAATGTAATCGAATACACTGGCATCTGTTAACAGGGCATTGCAAAATTCATATAAAATCAAAATTGAAGTATTTGTAGACAATTTGGAGGTTGTTAATCGTACAACCAACGGAGTTCGGACGTCCTAAGGCAGATGACCATTTATGGGTTCCAATAAAATATTCAACAAGAACGGCACATCTGATATGTTACCACATGTTCCTTTAAATCGCATTAAATCGACACTGCTGGCCTCGAGGAGTTCTTATGTTTCATAGAAAGAAGTTTTCGTTAAAATTGTATTAAAATTTGTATTAAACTGTATTAATATTTGTATTAAAAAAATAAAAAAACAGTAATATACTACTATTTAATAATAGTAACTAAATAATTTAGTTAAAACCCTTTTCCTCTTTCAGTAAACGTAAGTTGATGCTGTTTTTTACAATTTGAAGTGAATTGATGCAATTTCTAAAACTGACATTTTTGCAGTATTGCAAACTCCATTGCGCGTTCACCTTGCTTTGATTAATTCGAGAACGCACAGCAATCCTTAGTGAAACGGCAGGTGGCCGTTTCTATTATTTATTTTTAGCTTAATTATTTGAGGTCCGCTGTTTGTTCAGCTGAGGATAGCTACCGACAGGAGTAATTATAACAGTTAAGCATGAAGATAGATGATTTAGAAAATACATACTAGGTATGTCAAAGTTGACTCACCGTTAATACGTTTGCTGTGACGTCTATCTAAATTATATGAACAACTGATAGCATAACTGTTCAGTCTTTCAGTGAACGTATATTGTCCAGAAGTTCTACTTTCATAGATTATTTTATTGGATGGTCGTGTAGTTACATGAATAGTAAAATTTCTCATTGTTTCGTTCTGACAATCACTGCATAGGCATCTTATAGTGTCATTCAATTCATACAGACGTGATGCTTTGACAGGGTTGAACAAAATATCTGGAAATGTAAATTAGAATAATGTCACGAATTTTTTTTATTCAATGACAATTAAATTTATATAACTAAATAAAGGTTATACCGTTCAAAAAAACACTGGTAGTATAGGCAAAATACAACTATATTAAGAAACTTTCGACACCTTGTTTATGGGTATGTTTTAATACATTTCTGAATGCACAAATAAAGAGTTTGCGCATTATATGAAAGGGATAAAACGCATTTACCCAGAAAATTTATACATTGACTGGTTGAGAATAGACACAGTCAAATGACAAAATGGAACATTGTTTAAATTTTGGTGAAATGGTTTTTATAATTGAAATAAAAATTAAAAATTATCAAACATTAATAATATCAATATTAATATTCGAGCCATTTTAGAACGTTTAGTAGTGCTACCTAATGTTATTTTTTATTCTCAAGAAGTGTATTTCACTTGCTGATACAAATGGCCCAAGTTTGAAGGTTCTAAGTTTTGCTGATGAAACACTACTTGCCACCAATATGGTTTTGTAAAATAACTTTGAATAAATATAACAAAACAATTTTATATTATTATTTTCAAAAAACGATATTTCTAATTATAGAACAACACCACCAACTGGACAATGGAGTACAAATACATCTTAAATTATTTTTGTCCATTTTCGAAGTAATCCACAAAGAAAATATAATGCTTTTAATGATATCATATGCATACTATCCTTAATATTATGTTCTGCTCATGGTATTTGAGATGGCCCAGGCTTACTTATCATTTGTAGTGTCACTAAAATAGAAATTAAAATCCGTCATTATATTGTGTCAACTGATTAAGTCAGAATAATAATTCAATGTTATAATGCTAGTGAAGAAGGCAATACACTTTTTAGGCAAATGGTCCGACTACGTATAAATTGTTTTCGTCCGTTTTTGTGGTTCGTTTGGACTAACATATAGAAGGGTTAGAAAATTAAGTTTGGGACACACAATTAGTTGTAAAATGTCTTAATTGGAGAAATATGACATTATAACTATGTTAGTGTTTTGTTTAAAAATTTCCCTTATTGATAAAGAAAATATTATGGGTTTGATTTAGTTAGTGGATCTATACATTAAATTTAAGGTCACTAATACAAAGTTCACTTTTTGCACTTTGCGAAGTGCACATGGTAATAAATATTTATCATTTGGAATATGTTAAAAAATCATTTGTAACAAATAATTACTATTTTATATGTTAGCCGAAGAAAATGAATTGATTTGCAGTTTGCATTAAGTGTAGTTGTAAAATTATTGTAAAAGACTAAATTTCTACCAATATTAGATTTAATATCTAAGAGACTTTTAAAAACAAGGAAACAGGTTTGAACTATTTATTATATATTTGTGTGTCTAATGTTAAAATATTATAATAAAAATAATTAATGTGTGCTGTGTAGATTAAAAGGATGTGACAAACACAATTGAGCAGCTTCAATGTGTAATATATGTATCCTTTCCAAAAATATAAAATATAAAATATTTATTTTGAAGAACAAAATTGTCAGTCTAATTATTTTCATATTCATCTGCGAAAGTTAATGTCATGCATTAAAAAAAACACTAAATTACCATTGACAGATTCGCTATAAGTAATACCAGCAAATAAAACGGAGCAATTAAAAGAAATGCTGAGGTTTCTGCATCCCTGACAATACTCGTCAAATTGGTGATCCAGACCCTGATTAGTTTTTGTTATCCTTTTGCCATTGTTTACTGTCACATGATGCATTTGCAGATGCACCCCTCGAGGACATCCACGACATCGGCAGTGAATCTTGTCGTTCACATAAAAAGTTTTTTTTTTATTGGGAATAAATCTAATGCCTGAAACATATATAAATATAATAATTAGCTCAAAATGTCACAAAGGTGACAACTTAATCATTTCAAATATGATTGCCCAGTAATTATCAAGACCAACCTTAAACTAATTGATATTTCCACTAATATGCTAAAAGTACCAAAAATTGCCGTTTTGAGAAATATGCAAAAAATAATAGTCCTTCCTATGTAATAAAATTCCATCTACTAAGAAAATTTAATTTAATTGGATAAGGTTATAATCATGTTAAAATGGTTTGTCCTACGTTAACAGGGGTTACTTCCAATTAGTGTTTATAAAAATAATTTGGAAAAACATA
Source organism: Parotoplana pacifica (assembly GCA_034780595.1). NCBI lineage: Eukaryota > Metazoa > Platyhelminthes > Proseriata > Otoplanidae > Parotoplana > Parotoplana pacifica. Next base: position 6,841 of record JAUYWI010077042.1, read on the forward strand.
CCTGAACCATTTTTACCAAAACACATTTTCATTATTTAAAAAAAGAAAACATATTAGCGATTTCTTTTAGATGATTTTCACAACTTTTCCCTCAGAAGGAAGTTTTTTTAGCTGCTGATGTACCCCAGGGAAGCAATTGGATTGTGATTGGACCCCATTTTATCACATAAGGACTGTACAAGTCACACGAGTGATAAATCATGGCATTGACAAAACCATTATAAATGTGAAAAAATCCGTAAGTGTACAGGTTCATTATTATGTGAGTACTAAACTTTATTTATAAATCGCATACCGTGTCAGACTATTTCAATAAGTCCATGAATTATGCTTACCAGATTTAAATTTGTTATTCAAGTAGTGATAATAAGTAACATGATGTATTTATTTCCATATTTTTGGAGCTCCTTGGCAACTTTGTGAAATTTGTTAATGTTTGGAAATTAATGGTTTGATAAAAATAAATAGCGTTATTTTTTTAATTTGTAAACTGTTTAACTTTCTTATACGTATGTATATATTCTTAAAGTCAACCCAAATGTATGCACATAATTATCTATAAGCAAATTTATAATACTTTGTAATTTGTTTTAGGATATATCTAGTAGAGCTTCTGTTTCATTTATATCTGAATACATATTCGCTGTAAAAATCCTTTTCTTTCAAGATTGTACTCTCTTACTTCCCCGATTCTTTAAAAAAGTACTTTTTGAAGCTGTAATATTTGAGGGTCCCTAATCTGGCACGTTTCAGCATCGTAGACAGTGTAGCCTTAAAATGGTCCAATTGATTATGCTCTTTTCAGAAATATGTATAGTCTTCTAACACACACTTACAAAAAGTCGATATTCTTATGACATGAGTCATCAATAATATATTATATTTTCTCTAATTAGGTAATGTATCGCCATAGTATAATGTACTACTATTTAAAATGAAGTCGCTTTTATAATGTTGTGCTTTTATAAGTTATCCATTATTGAAAAATGTCCATATGAATTGTCGAAACTTCATATGACAGTTTTTACATCGGTATTTAGGTGTAGATGCAAATATTGTAGGTTGGTGACAAGTTCAAAGATTGGCTAAAAATTGAAGAATCAAATGGATGAGATTCAAAGACATATGAGATCTTAAAAGCCTCAAATCATCCCTATTTCAGGAAGACTGTCATGAATTTGACGGCTTTATATCTCCCAAAGTAGAGTAAAGGAAATTATGAATGGACAAACAATAAAGTAGAAATACAACCCCAAAACCACAAAGGGGTTTTATGATCAATTTGTGACAGTTTTACATGTCTGTCGGTGTTTTCTTTTGTTGGGACTAAATATAATTAATCATTCCACCCAACCCCTCCTTGCTCAATAAAATAGAAATAACATACAGGTCTATTGCTTCATACCTGGTTTTTTAATTGTAACTGTAATAAAAAGATATGCAAATGTAAAGATACAGAATCTAATTTAATGATATGTAAAGAAATTGCTCCCTTGATAAGGACGCACAACAGGTCATACTTGGAAAAGGAGTTAGCTATTTATAATTGTATAGTATTCTTTATAAAGTTTTATTTAAAAATACGACATTATCAGAAGAACAAATATGTGGCGCACTTCGATGTTTCAGAAGGGACTATCAAATGAAATTTTAATTTATTTATTTTTCAATTAAATATTTTAGGGAGAAAAACAAAAGCTACCAACAAATTGAAAGTATTTTTCTACTTTACATTACGAAATTGAAATGACCTATTGTGACACTTTTGTGGGTGTAATAAATATGCTTGATTCACGTAACGTGATGTTACAACAACAAAAACATCCGACACTTGTAATATTCGGCATAGTAAAACGCGTGTGATAGACTCAGAAATGTTACTCAAAAGTTACTCACCAATGATATGTCTGCTTTGTTTCTTATATCGATTATATGTACAGGTGATGTTGAAGCTATCTATTACTTCATTGAAAGTATATTGTCCTGAAGTTTTGTTTTCATAAAGCGTTGTATTAGTTGATGGGTTAGTTACCTTAATGGAGATATTTCTACTAGATACTTCCCGACAAGTATCGCACAGACATTTTATGGTGTCACCCAACTGATATTGCTTCTTTAATGGCTTGAACACGATATCTGGAAATAATAAATTAAAATACCGTCACAACAAATTCACTTGACTATAAAGAATGATGAACCTTATTCATCTGATGACGCATATAGGGAATTAAAAATGTTTCCAATTTATCGTAGAAATCACAGCAGGTTAGTAATTTGATCAACCATTTGTGGCTTATTAGTGTAAATTTGTACACAAAAAGAACGTACTGAGGGTAATCGAGTTTCTATGCTAAGAACTACAAATTTCAGAAAAAATTTTACAAATTAAAACTGCCATGAGTGATTATCTTTAAATTGTCAATAAGATAAAACAATCCCAAAAATGTCAGTTTCAAAAGTGCTAAGTTCATCCGTTATTCAAATGATAAAGTTACTCTAATGTTGACAGTTTGATATTTCAAAAAATACAACCATGTAGATTGTGAAAAGAATCTCTGTATGTATAGATTGCACAAAATAAGTGTTAGTGTAGTATTTAATTAAACATATTACATACAACAAAATACTTTCCATCAAACGTAAATTGGTTTACTGATAAAAACAGCAAAACTTACTTGGCATACGTAAGGTCACTAAAATAAAAAACGACACACATTCGAAATAGAAACTGTAAATAAATATGAATTCATACAAAAAGAAATACAATGATGGCTTCAAAGCTTTTATATTCAATCCTGACTTTCGTTTCCTAAAATTATTTTATAAACTTTAAACCGGCGAATGGGTTAAAAAATCACAACATTTAAACTATTAAGTATTACATGTTTTACCAGAGAAAAAAAGAACAACAATTTCTAAATACTTGTTCAAATTAGTTATATTTATTCTCCACAAGATATTTTTGAAATTAGATTTTAAATTGTCTAATTGTATGTGAATTAAACCTGCTAAATATTATATTATTTTTTCTAAAACGTTTTCATAGTGGCAGTTATTCAAAAAATAAATGTATTGTATTTTATTCATAACAACACATACTGTTTCAGGAAAATATGACTTTTGTTCATATTTTACTAGGCAATTTATTGAGTAATATATTATTTTGAAAATTTGTAGCAGCACTGTCTATTTTACCCAGAAATTTAATTTATTCTACCAGAACGCTTACTTTTATCAATCAATTTAAATTTCTTTCTGTGTTTTTTGGAAAGAGTTAAGTAATAACATTAAACAGGTAAGATAAAGTATTTATAATATAAATATATAGATTACCATTGACAGAATTGTTATAATTAACCTCTGCATAATCAAAAGAACACGCAATATTAATGCTGATATTTTTGCATGTGGCACAATATGGCTCAAATTGGTGGACAACGACTAAACTTTCGTTCTCCGTCTTCACAGTATGTGACGTTGTTGCGTTTTGTAATGTCAATTTCATTAGCATTTTCACACCTTGAGGACATCCAGAAACACATTTGCATTTAATCTTGTCGTATAAACTAAATATTGTTTTGTTCTTGGGATAAAATCGAATCTCTGTAAAATAAGTCCAATTATTTTTAAATAAAACATGGCTTCGCTAAATTTTAGCAGAGATGTTAGTCAAAATGTTAATAAATAATCAATAGTTTAGATAAAATGTTAGTAACACAATCATTCTCCTTGATTACCTGGGGATTTAACGGTCACTAAATTAAAAAAAAGATTAACAGTGATGGAAAATTGAAAAGACTTAAAGACTTATATTAATTGGCTTAATTTAACAACAAAAACGGGAAACTAGAGTGTTAAAGTACAGTTCGCGTGCTCACAAGTTCTGGACCACGTCGTGGCAAACTTGTTGCACACGGTTCCAAAAGTACTGAGAAAACAGACAAGCTGCCTCCAACCTCCCTCCCTCGCCTTCATATTAAATGGTCTAGGTGTCCTCATGAGAGCCAATCTTATGCAAAGCACCGTGAAAATATGGCGGTCCATATGTTGTGCCAACTAAGGAATCCGCTGGGTGTTGGCTGGACTACAAAACCCATACATGATTGAGCTTGCCACTGTCATGGGTTACTGAAGACAAAATTAGTCCAATGGATTCAGAATTTAGAGAAAATCTGCCAACCTGCTCTTTATTCAGGCGCCAAAACTTAGAAATGCACATATCTATGGTTATAAATGTACGCAGAGCCCAGAAACTTTTTTAGATTGTATAAACTTTAGCCTTTTTTGTTTTCTCTGAGGTTATTTTACCTGTACTTCTATGATGTTTTTTAAAGCTCTATCAAATATAGATCCTATTGTTCGATTTGGTCAGGGATTAAGTTGTTGAAATACTGTGTCCGTCTTTGCTTGATATTTATTTTGTCTGTTAAAACCGTTTATAATTTAAATTTTATCACAAATGTTTCTGATATATACATTCTGACCCATTTTTCTCATTCTTTTGTGTCCTTGTCTTTTACAATGGTCATTGTTTTTATTGTTATCCATTTTAGTTTTTTTAATTTGTCTTTTCTGATGTGAGTTCTCTCTTTTTTCCATTTATTAATAGCTTACTTCTCGCGCTTAATGCATTCTTCCATTTCGTTGTCCTACCGCCAATTCTATTGGTTTTCCTACCTCAATGTTTCGGCTCCTCCAGTTAGGAGTGTCGTTGTTATAGTTTTACAGGTTTCATGAACACTTTTTTATTCCATTACATTTTCCATCACTTCTGACCTAAACCGTTGTAATTTTTAATAGTTCCCATAGTTTTAATTTTGGTCTTATTTGTTTCTTTATTTGTAAATTCTCGTCTATGTTGAGGGTTGTGCAAATAGGTTTCACCATTTTAAAATCTATACAGTCATTTGGTATGGCGTTTCTTATATTTCTGTGGGTATGTTGGTGTGTGAGTATGTGTCTACAATGACTAAACAAAGCTGTGGGAACTCTCCAAGTTCCTTCTCTCCTGGAGTAGCCTTAACGTGTCCTTAAATGTCGATTTATATCAACTTCATTTTGGGTTTCCCGAACTGTCAATTGATTTTTGTTTTTATCCATATATCGAATTCTTTCTGGGTCGCATATTTCAGGAAAAACATAGTTACATTTACATGTATATACATATATGCCATAGTCCCCTAACATAATCAGAAAGTGTCTTTTCTAAAGACTTTGTGTCTAAATCATAACGAGAAAGGTTAACTGAATTTCTTGGATTTGTTTAAAATGTGGGCAGTTTTGCCAAAATTCAAAAACAATCGTCATAACCAGTTTTGTATAATTTGAGCATAATTCTATTTTATTCAGTCTTATGGTTTTGAGACACCCTGGCATCGAAAGTGTTTGCGAGACATACAAAACAGGACCACCAACTAAAAAGCAAAATTTATTAGCCATTCCTAGGTAAAATGAATAAAATGAGCCACCGACGTCAAAATATTTTCAATAGACCATAGCTAGACAAATGGTTGTTTCTTAAAAAATTATTGTATCGGTTAATTTTGAGCAGCCCTGTATATATATCAAAATTATCATATCTGTTAATGGTGTATGTAAATCCTAAGCAATCAAAAACAGGTATACTGATCGGGTTGATTATCAGCACTCTTATACGCCTGTTTGGTGGTCTAATAACCTCAAATGTCTGTTCTTCAAGCAAAAGTCAATGATAATGGCAACTCAATATTTTGTAACTTTGTTCTCTACGGTAGAGGAGGATCGTGTAAGCAATTTTAGTGCACTTTTGGAATCCAAGATTACAAGTAGAAAAATACCAGAGTTTTACTAAATATTGAGGTGTGGAGTAGTCATTATCATTGACTCCTCTTTCAACGATAGAGTATTTGGGGTTTCATGAGCATAGGAACATAAGAGTGAAGCTAACCATTGGAGAATAATTCCGGAAAGTAATTTTGGCTCATGCAACTCTGAGAGAATAATCATGAAGAACTGGAATATTTAGCTGCTGACATAAATGGGTATGTAGAGATATGGGTACTCATGGAAGGTTTTGAGAAAGAAATGTTTACTATGTATTATAGAAAAAACATAATAACTCAATCAAAAACCAAGAGTGCACAGTCCGAGGAAATCGATATTCCTATTGGACATCTGGTAATCTACGAATTATGTGCTATTTCGAAAATACAACTTTTTGTAAAATCAGTGCTTTGCGTTCGTCCTGGGAGAAATCATACAATAATCGCCATGAAACAACGGTCCTTAGGTGAAGCACTTCCAGGACCCTGTCCACCAAGTAACTAAAATTCAGTCACAACTGGGGCTATAACTGGGTGCCGACCGATTTGTAGTGCACGGTGTAACAAAACATAGACAGCGTTTTTAAGCGTTAAAGTGTGACGAGTTTAATGTTGGTTAACTTTAAGTTGTAAGAGGCCACACAATTTCTTTACATAAATGCCAGATAATTGCCTCATAGTTGGTTAACATTTCCTTAGTAAGAGTCCACACAATTTCTTTACACAAATGCCACACAATTGCCTCATAGTTGGTTAACGTTACCTCAGCAAGAGTCCAAACAATTGCTTCATAGTTGGTTAACGCTACGTTTGCAAAAGCCCACACAATTGCCTCATACTTGGTTAAAGTTACCTTTGCAAGAGGCCACATTCCCAAATGGCCCTACAAATGGAAAATGAAATTAGCTGCTGAGAAAAGCGCATCAATTCTATTCACGAAATGGACAAAAGAAAGGAATCAAAAAGTAACATTAACACTAGAAGGATCAGATGTAAAAA
>JAUYWI010077053.1:0-13639 GCA_034780595.1 Parotoplana pacifica
AAAATTTGTCAATATATAAATTTTACAGCACTGTGCTTTTCTGTTTTCCTTTTATCCTTATTATGCTGTCAAGGGAAACCCTTCTATTTTTATCCAACCTCTTTGTATGGTTCTACATTTGGAGCAATCATTTATAAAATAAATTTAGCGGAGATTGTTTGGCCATTCATACTAAATAATGAAAAAAATATCAATGGATATTCGTTTCTTGTAGTTTTAAGTAGGACTATTCATTCATTGGAAAGTATTAACATTTTGTATAATAAAATGTAACTAGCTAAACAACCATACACACTAATATATTAAAGATTAGATTTAAAAAAAGCACAACATACAAAATATTGAAAATAAAAAAATAATTAAGTTTCAACTAGAAAAAGAAAAGAATTCCTACATTAAATAAAAGTAAATAATATATAGAAGATACATGGAAATCACTAACTTAGAAGGCAAAGCCAGTCTCAGTTGCAATATTTAAATGTCATCATCAGAATTCAGAAAAATAAAATAATCAGAAAAAGAATACGAGTAGACAACAATAAAAGATGGTATATCCCAAGAGAAAGGATATCCTCTTATCTGCCACTTCTAATTTGGTGTCACAATCAAACTGTATGTTTACATAAATATAAATTTAATCAAAATATTTTTCCATTTTTTGGTGGCATGCAAAATATTTAAATTCCGTAAAGGAATTTGGTACACACGATTTTACCTTGCTTTGAAGAGAACTTATTAAACTGTCAGCATCATCCTATGAAGCAAGAAAAAGTTTCATACTTAAAATAATAATAATATCCCCTACCAAATAAATCTAAAATTGCATATAGTAAGATATTATAAATGCAATCACTACATGCAATTCTGAGTTCATTGTAACCGAAGAAAATAACTAAAAAGGAAATAATAGTAAAGATTTACATTAAAAAAATTATTAGTTCCTATTCAGTGTAGTAATAGTCGATGTGGAATTAATATTTACTATCATTAGGTTATTGACTTACAGAACGCCCTTATTTAAAATATTTTTAAAGTTTAAATGGTAAAAAGAGATTATTTAAATAAATGCAACTAATGCTAATGAATGAAAAATGTAATTTTCAAATTATCTCTACCAAACTCAGGCAATGACCTAGAGACACTTAAGCTATCTGTTGCTAAAAATATCAAGTTATTATTAACAAACGAATAATTTGTGGTGTACCAAAAGAAAACTTTTATATCAATAACAGTTACAAAAAATCATCATTTTGTGTCAACCATACAATTCTATTGATTTTTATGAGCCAAGAGGAGCTAAGCTTTTCGAACTTTTTTTATAAACAGTACAAGTTCCATCAGATTATTCAGCAAAGATTTGTTTGGCTAAGTCGCGTATTCTTTCTATTTGTAACTGTGAGGCCAGTAAATTTTTTCTCTCAAAAGTAAATTTATATAATTCTAAAAATACATAGCAGATAGTTATTGCACTCTGACATAAAGTCGAGGTTAAATCGAGATTATGTCAGAGTACAATTACTATATTGATGTTTGATTTTCTGCACTGCTGAGAACAGTTGTTTTATGGTTCAATTCGTTTTATAGAACACAATCTATGGTCACATTTTTGTTATATTTGAGCTAGGCTTGAAAATGTAGAGTATTTTCTGCATCGCATATTCCTTTGTAGATCAAAATACAATATTGAAGGGGGAGGTGGGGGGGGGGGCGCGAAGATTAAAACGAATTATTATAAACTGTTTTCATATTCTATTGTAGATTTAAAAAATGGAATAGATCGTCTAATTTGAAAACAAATACGTGGTAAAATATGTATATGGGACCATTTTTTGTAAAATTTGTACTCAATAAAAAATTAAGCCAGTAGATTATTCTCTAATACTGAAAACAGCTGATTTGGAGTATAGTTTGAGAAGCTCAGTATAAATAAAATTAAGCCATAGCTTTTTAGTCGCTAAACGATTTATTTTCAATATTACAAAACTAATGCCAGTTTATTAAGTAGTCAAACTACCGAGGGAGTGTAATAACGTTTGTTATTGCACGGCAAAGAATACAGAAAATCTACTTACAGTCAGACAGTGCATCGTAACAAGATTTAGAACCTAATCATACAACAATATAATTTGAAGGATATTGATAAACTGTGTTTCTATGCACTAATTAGTTTACATGTTGTCGCGCGGTTGTTTTAAATTTGTAACGCTTGAAAATGATTTGATGAATAAATCAATACTAGTTTTCTTCTTCAAATTAATGGACCCAACGAGCCGACCACTCTCTGTAGACGATTACGTGACAAAACCTCTTAATCCTTCGTCTATAAATCTATTTTTTATATGCGCCTGATCAAGGGGGGGTGGGCTAAAACCTCCTAGAATATCATACTTCCCATGGATGGATTGAGCTAAAATTTGGTACATATAAAAAATTCGATAGGGCCCGAGCAAGAACCAATGATATCATAGAGGAGCAAACATTAAAGTGTGTCATGCACAACATGAAATCAAGATCGCACCCAGAGGTCAAATATTAGAGGTCCAATGGTTGGAACTAAAATGATCTCAGAGAGGACCAAAAAACAGAAATGAGCTGAGAAACCAAGGACTGACTCCCATTACCAACATGAAGGTTAGTTATTATAATTTTGGTTAGTTTGGACAAGTGGCAAATATTGATCCGCTAAATCAAGCATTTAACTGTCAAAACAGTACAATAATTTATCCTAATTTTAAGATTCAATCAAAAAGAAGAAAGCAAGTTCTACATATAGAACCATACTTTAAACAAATATTGCAATAACTTTAAGTAATTACTTGTATTGAATAGTGACCCGAGAAACAGATTTGACTACGGTACGTTCATTTGATAAGGCCTTGTGCATCAATATGCAATTACATTTTCCGGACAACAGCATGTACTAAAAACATCAGTTGATGAGCACAACAATAAAAACATGCTTCACAGGCAAGAGTAAATTACTTGACATTTAGTTGGTGGGCCACAAAACTGGCTGAGCAACAAAAGACAAATTACCAAAGATGTGCCCACATCTGTTTCAGGGAGTGGCATTTGCAAAGGATCCAGGGGTATATTGAATGTTCATCACACACAATGGTCAGTATTAAATCGATGTTTGAAGAAGCAGCCACAGTGGCTGTCAAAGGCAGATCCCAAAGGGACAGATACTACACAAGATGCTGCAAGATTCTGTGAATAGGAAACCTCAATGAGTCACATTGCAAAAAATCATGTACCTAGACAGTGGAGGTATATTCTGTATATTAGATATTTTTATTTAAAAAGATCTATTTGTTTGAATTAATGTATTTATATAGGTACTCGTAACTCTAGTATTATAGTGAACGACCTTATTTGGAGTGCTATCAGCAAAAATATTTTGGTAGATATTCAAAATTCGGTGGCGTAAGCTAGCCTGTTTGTCTTGTCCAAAGAATATTCTAGCGAACCTATAGTAGTCAGAGATATTATTGAATACTTAACTATTTATGAACACAAGCGAAATCACAAGTTTAGAATTTGTAAATAAGATCACAAAATGTCTTCAAGTATAGCCAACTTTAATCATAAAGAAGAAAATTATGTACACCAGTCTTTCTTATCCTGGAAGGAATGCAGGAAGAGAGACTACTATCCTTAGAACAAAAGGTCCCACTTCATATCCATAGAAATGAAATCTACGAACATCAAAGAAGATTTAGAATATTAGGCATAGATGGAGAATCATTCCAGTATTACAAAGAAGTGGAATCTGTATCAATCTCTACTCTATCAAAATAATAAAAACAAAAGGACAATTCTAATTCTAATAGCTATGCTACACAGACCTATTCAAGCCATAAAGAGAACATCCCATACTCATTTTGATGACCACTACAAACCTGACTAAGCGAGTAATAAAGAATTTAACTTTACCTTATTGCGTAACTTCGGCCTCTCCATATTGCCAATGGCGTACCATATACAAGCCAGCCAATGAGCTATAAGGGCGAAGGTTGCCATGAGCAACAATAACACAGCGGCACCGTATTCAGAATATCGATCCAATTTGCGTGCTACTCGCACTAATCGAAGCAGTCGAGCAGTCTTTAGTAAACCAATCAGAGTTGTTGTCTATAAAAATATATACAGGGTGGCAATAAAGTTACCATACAGTGAACTAAGCTCATTAAGTCAATTAAGCTGATGATAGCACACTGTTCTCTGTACACCTATAGCTTAGAGTCTGTTTTACATTAACTGTATGGTAACTTTATTGCCACCCTGTATATACATTTTTGCGGTTTTAGTATTGTACACACCTGATTTTTTGTGACTTGCTTCTGCTTACTGTTCTTTTATTTTGGCAGGGATATATGACAGTTTAAAAGGTATGATATGTTTTTTCGCTAGTTCAAAATATGGTATTTTATTTATTTAATAAGTGAATTTGATGTATTTGGTGCAGGACTGTATACCATATCGATCGTTCTTCAAACATTGTAGTCATTATATATGTACGTACTAAAACAGTATAAAGAAGTAATCGTTTCGTTAAACAGGTTCACAAAATCAAACTTAAATATTATTGAAATGTCAATGAAGGATCAAGGAGTTCATGTATTTCTTGGTTAGGATGTTTGTTTCAAAGATTTTGAATCTGCATTTCAATTTTTAACCAAATTGACTTTCTGCCTGCATGAAATTTACTAGTAGAATTAAATGTATGAAATGTAGATTCACGCCTGGAGATGGGTCGATCTGAATGCTTCCTCTTTCCACTATATAAAAGTACATATTTAATTATCCAATCAGAGTCGTTTCATTATAAATGTTTCGAAACTTTAAATACCAATTTGCACATAAATTCTGAAGACTTGAAAGTTATTGCTTGGATAGTTCGATAGTTATAAGGCGCACCTAGCTAACTTTTGAAACGCAATGTTTTTTTTTTTACTAAACTTATCCAGTAGATCTATGTTATTGTCAAAGTTTAATATATTATATGTATCTCACAAACCCTATTGGCAGATGGACAAGCCCAGTTTGGTAGAAACTGGATATTCTAGTTGACTTTTGCTTATCCAACACCTTTTGTTTAAAAAAAGAAGCTATCTTTGACCTGTGTTTGTCAAATAATAGTATATTGCTGATCAATCTACTGAAATTTTAATTGACATTTTTCAATCGAACAAAGGTGTTCTTGTACTTTATTTGTGGGAATTACCTGATGATTTATTTATATGATCCGTTCTTGCCAATTAATTATTGTGAGGTATTTTTACGAGTTTTATTCGACCAAGCTACAAATGATGACCTTTCTCAATTATAAGTTAGTGTTTACAAGCAGCTATTAAGATATTTCTTAATTTAAAAATTGTATTCCTGATACTTATATCTCCAGTCTAGACTGCTCTGAATGCCACAAATATTACGTCATTTGCTAGATACCATTCCAATGTAGATTATGTATACTATGTACTTTGAAATGGAGCATGACATTTAATCCGAATATTTAAAAGTATAATCAATTATAATATACGGGGGGGGGGTCTGGAGACATAGGACTAACTTATAATTGAGAAACATTCAAATATAGAAGAGGAGTGTATCTTGATTAGCGTAGCTTGGGCTAAGAATACGCGTACGATAATTGGCAAGAACCGACCACGTATTCACTATCATAATTAATTATAGATTAGGATTCATGGGTTCCTTTAATTGTCTGTAGATTTTAAAGTTTCTTGGGTCTTTTTATAATATGGTATTTAGAAAATGGTTAATTTGGTTCGATTAGAAACATTAAAAATGCTCTAAAACTAATGATTGATATTCATAAATATTACAATAATCTTGTATAGCATAACAACTACATAGCATAAAATTTCGATATTTTTACAAAATCATTGGTCATTTGTAGAACTATTGAATGGTCATTTGCAGCACTATTGAATAGTCATTTGTAGCACTATTGAATAGCAGGCTTCTACAAGGTTATGCAAGACCATTATACCATAGTTCTACAAATTACCAATGACTGTTTCTGTCAAAAGTCGACATTTCAGTTACTACGCCGTTTTCGTCCGACGGGGGTGAATACATAACTTATTTAACCTATAAAATAGATATATTTTTATATGTGATTCCCATTAGGCAAATTTTACTGTACATAAATAGATAGAAATTGTAGTAATTATTGCATTTGATATCTATTTCAACTAGCTGCGTAATGTTTACTTGAGATTGAAATCTTATTGATAGAGGAAATTTAATTTGTTTTTTATACATATTATAATGCAGCGCAATTAACAATAATACTATTTTATTGTCTATGTAGTTTTATTCAGTGTATGTATGTACATACTTAAGTTTACTTTATTTTTACATTAATTTGGTATTTATTTGTTTGTTTATAGCTTCTATATCTAATGCTGCTTGCATGTGAAAGGTAAAATTGGCGTTTTTTTGGTTGATTGGTTAGTAGTTGGATTTTTTTTAGGTTATTAACCTACTTAGCAAGTTTATGTGGCCTGTTTTATACTTTATATGTTCTTAAAACTTTTATATGACTTACTTACTTTCAGCATTAATTATTTTGATCAAAACAGTGATTGTTTTATACATATTATTTGAGACATCTCATGTGAAACCTGCAATATTTTGTTTCGAGCATTAATTTTTAATATAAATATCATTGTCAAATATTTATGCATGTACATAGAGTCTACTTGTTAAATAGTAATGTTTCGAATTCTCCTTACTTTTAACTGCAAAAATTTTAATGATACAAGTTAAAAAGGGTTAAATAATAGTAATAATGATAGTATTGCTTTATTTCAAATTGACAGTAGCAAACATGACTACACAAGTGTATTACAAATGCATTACGATAAATAGACAGGCACCTACTCGTTCCTTTGATTCCTGTCTCACATCACAGGGCCAGGTGTTTCCTACAAAAACATTCTAATTATGAAAAACATGCTAAGTAACGTTTAGTGTAAATCTTAGAAATTTTTAGCGAAAACAAAATAGTGATTGAGAAATGTCTCTTGTTGCATCCTGAGCTTAAGAATGACTAATTTTGAAAATGCCTCCACCGATTTGACTGAAATTTGGCTCACTTTACCCAACTCTTATGTGAATCTATTGATGTATTATTTTGTCTAAGGTCACGAGACAGTCCCATGAACATAAATTTAGGCCAAATGAACAAAATGCACTTTTTACAAAAACTTCAATACTGCAATAAAAAAGATAAAATTGACTGATATTTTAATTTGCCTAAACTCTGTAATATTACTATTACAACGATTGTGATCATTTTTCTCTGTATAGTAAGTATACAAACTAGAAAATTTCTTGACTTGATGACGCCAGTATTGCTTTTTTTTAATCAATCGCGTCCCTTATGGGGGTAGGTTTAGAGTCCCTCTCTTGCGAAAAGTTTTGAGGTCCGACCCCCTATGGTCACGTGACGGCCCTCTGAATAAATTAAGTTTGTCCCATAAAATGCATCTTTTGCAAAGAAAATCAATTTTCAAAGCCAAATTAGAATTGATTAATATTCGGTAAATATGTTGACCTCACAAATTTATATTTATTCCGGGTTTTTAAAAATATTACTTTTGTGACCAGGGTGCAACCTGAGAGCCAAAACGAAATCGATATATTTATTATTTGAATAAAAGAAACTTCCGTATAGATTTTTTTAATATTCAGCGATTTTTGTAGTATTACCTGTTCATCAACTGGAGAAAAATGCATAAAGAAATATTGATACAGAAAAAAAGATAATTTTATGTCATAAATTGTCCTATGTAAATCCTATATATGTATTAAGTAAAAAAGTGAAGTTTAATTTCCTGATAAAATATGAATAGTTCATTGGAATTGTTTGATTTTGGCTTATCTATTCTTTATCTGATACGTTATTAGTGTTCCAAATAAAAAATCCCTTGCTTTATTCGAATTCAAATATTGAGGTCCACTGATTTTGGGACCAGACCAGACCCAGTTAACGTGTTAAAATCAAATTTTCTGACATTTAATTTTAGACCAGGAAATCATTTCATTAGAAACTAATAGTTATTTTAAATCAAATAGAGCGATTTATATGTGACTTTATAAAACATTTTTATGGACCTGCCTCAGTATGCTGGACCTCATAGACCAGCAACCATAAAATGTAATACATTATTTGTAATACTTTCCTAATTCTAAAATCTCAAATTTAAGCAAGATATTATGTTTTGTTTGAATTTTAAAGCTCCATTTAAGTGATTTTGGCCAAAATTGCGATGGGTGCCTAGTGGACCTACCTATACACCAAATTTGAAGTAAATCTGACAAACTTTAATTTTTGGACCTGATGACGATTTTTATTTAAAAGAATAATTCTGTCGATGAATCTTTCCAAGGTATCTTTGTGTAACTTTAATTTTAGACTTGGAAAGTTATCTATTTAAAATGTAATTTCTATCTAAATAGTAGAATATAATTTTATAAGAATATTTCACTCGTTCATTTGAGCAGCCGGTAGCCGTGGTTAGCGCGCCGGACTACGGATCGAGAGGTACCCGGGTTTGATACCCAGTAGTGGCACACTTTCAAGTTACTTGGTGAAAAGTGTTCTGAAAGTGCTCAGGGACTAGACAACCCGCCTGATAAGTGGCAATGGTGTCCCCATAGGAGCCGATTTTAGCCTAAGGACAGTGAAGAGGTTGTCAGTTGTCGGACAATGTGTGCGCCCAGTGGTGTCCGGTGGCTACTGGTTATACCATGTGTAGCTTGCGAAATGCACACAGTTCCTGGGTCACAGCTTTAGAGGGCTCTTGTCGCTGTGATTGAGCCCGGAGCTCTCTATTTGCCCAGAAGAAAAAACACCAAATAATGCATAATATAAAGGTTTTTGCAGTTACTTGAATATAGGTTATAATTTCGGTACATAGTACAGTACCTTTGTTTATAGTTGTTTTTGCAAATTTGGATACATTTAAAAGTGTTTGTTGTTTCACTGAAAAAAGAATACTGCATACTTATCTTGTTAGATAATTTAATAATGTAATATTTATGGAAAACGTGCACCTTTTCAACTGCTTATATCAAGCGATATAGTTTTTACATTCAATCAATTCTAAAATTTGTTGTTAAATTTTTTACTTGGGGATCACTTATTGACCCAAATAATGCAGATTATGTGAAAGCAAGTATTTTTGCTTAGGCATTGTTATTCAGGAATGTATTTTGTTTTTAAACTGTAGGTTTAAAATTGTTGATGTAGATTATTCTATTAATATTTATTTCTATTACTTTTAAATATTTGGATTTCGGTAGTTTGTTTTTCTGTTGAGTGCTTATTGTAATTCATTACATGGTTATCAGGAATATTTTTTGTACTTTTATTCTTGATGCTAAATCAGTTCCCACATGAACAAATTACTCTGACGAGTGATCTGAGAATGCAAAAATGCTTTTTGGAAGTTTTCACTTTTATACCTCCTATGCTAACTTATCTTACAATTTATGTAATAATAGTAAAAAAAATCCCAAATTATTTATGGTCAACGTTACTCCCAATTATTTATATTATATTATTCCTTTTAAAGCTAGGTACTGCTAAAAATTTCTAGGTTTAGTAGCCATTTTGCAACAATATAGGATATTTGTCTATTTTTGTAATTTATTTATATGTGGATAACTTGACTAATTTGAAATCCATGTAGGCAATGTGGTGTCTTTTACAGTATTAATTTCCCTGTACAAAATGCTTTTGTGAATAGAGTTTGTTGGTTAGTTGAGCATTTATTTGAGCTCGACTGTTTCTACATGTATTGTGATAATATTTTAAGTTTTATATAAAACTAAATGGAGTTCCATAGAAAATTTCTAAACTTAATCATTAATTTACGTTTAAAACAATCATTAAGTAGCAAACTAGATTTTATTGTATATGAATGTAGAAAATGGGTGATTTGAAGAAATGTATTTTTTTAAATTACAATATTAATTGTACCAAATGTTTATTACTAATAAGACTAATGACTCTATTTAAAATGGTTTAGTCATTTTTTTCCAAATTTAGTCATTAGAAGTATATTTGAGAAAAGTTGAATTAATGCGTCGACTGTGTCTGTCCCAAAATCAGTAGATCGCTATTCCTGGTCTTATTAAAGCTATGGCTCTGATTTGGCACTACTAATATATTCGAAAATATATAAAAATTTTGAATCAATATTTCTTTATGAAATGTCTTAAATCTTGTTAGCAACAAATATATACACAAACTATTTAAAAAAAATATTTTAAACAAAATATGATTTTTGTTAGCTCTTAAGCCCCTAGTTCAAAAACAAATTGTCGATCAATTTTTCCTTTTTCTAAATGTCAGCCCAATTGATCCACGATCACAGAAAGTATGAAATACTAGGGGCTTAGACCGAGGACGTCTGTTTAGTTAGGGTGATGAATTTATAGAAGAAATTTACTTGCTGATCAGAGCACCGAAACATACATCTTCAGATCTATAATATTTCTAAATTTAGATGATTTTCAGGTAGACAATCGTTACTAAATTGATGTCTTCGTAAGTTACGAGTAGTGTCAAACAATAGCATTTTTAATGATTTGCCAATTTTTTATTCAATTGTCCAGATTTTTTAAACATCTACAATATGTGATACTTTTATGGCTTTGTGTAACCAATTTATAAAATATTAGTGGTTAAACTTTCTTTTACCTATAAGAAAGTTTAAACGAAATCTTAATAGTTCATATTAAAATGGGTTTTGACTGTATAGTTGATAATGTTGTACATAGGTACCCTGTAGTTGATTTGATATGTTAATCCTTCGTTCACCATGGCGGTAACTATTATCTGAACAAAATTCTATCCTGTAAGAAATAACTCGTGCGTGATAATACCACCATCCTAAAAATTAAACTTTTTTTAAATATCGATTTTTTTATGAAAATCATTTCAATTGTTCTATAATGTATCAAAGGATACTGAGATCAAATGTTATGGCTCAATTAAATTATGTTATATATATCCTGTTATATTTTGACAAGATTTGACATTTAAAATTTTATAATGAATATACATAGAAATTCTAAATTCTATTTGACCTAACATCCGTTTTTTCTGACGTAGGTAACCAGTTATTTACACAATTTGATAGACCAAAGTTGTTCAGTATCTGACGACATTGCCAACATCAAACCTACGAGTGTTAGTTAATCTTAAAATTTGAATAAACTTTCACAAAATTTTACTTATTCCATCCTGGTGAATCGAAGGGTTAATCAGTGAGTGTTCTTTCAATGATTTATTTATTTGGTTTTTAATGTATGTAATTTTTCCCAAAAAATGTTTGAAGTACTTGAATCAACTAAATATTAATACAAAGACTCTTCATTATTTTGATTTTATACCTATTTGCAATGTGGAAATATAATAGTTAGAAATACAACACGTTGAAAATTACGTATGTTTGTCCATACAAATTCTACCAGGAAAGTTAGCTGTTTGTGCAGAGAAATTCTAAAACCGGCATCATTTTAAGGAAATTAGCGATATGGCTGCTGGTTTGTTTATCCTTAACCTTAAAACATGTTTACTGGAAGATGTGGATGTCCTTTGTTTAACAGAAACAATAGGGCATGGGGTGTGGTATAAAGTTCCTACTCTCACAGATGAAAGATATGGAAGACGTGAGGTGAAACGGAAAATCTACCATGGAAAGTGCACTGACGTCAGTATTTGCTTGTTGTGGACGAGTCTATGGAGAAGAGGGATAAGCACCCTCTGGATTATCGGATGATGATCATTATGTTTTAAAAACGGTTCAGCTGTTTTGTGTATAACAATGTAAACCTCGACCTGTTGCCGGCGAAACAAAGTAAGAAAAGGAAAACGAGAAGGGATGGGGACAGCAAGTGTGCAGAGCGCGGTTTCTAAGATTTATTGCAACAAGAGAGAAGAGCGCTGAGTAATAGCCCGTCTGTATTGCTTCGTTTGGTGAAGGATTAGGGATTCTATACAGGAACGACCAAGGACCTTCGCGCGTTTCTCAGTAGAAAGCCTGAGTACACGGTTCATGGACAAATTGGGCGACTTCAATATCCTCGACGAAGGAATTATAGAAAGAAAGAAAAGAAAAAGGAGAAGAATTGGTAATAGGAAGCATTGAGGGCTTGCTTGTGAAGTTTTAATCAATAAACAGATCATTTATGGAAATATAGCCATAGCCATGAAAGTGCCATTTTTTGTCTTTCCACATCCACAAGCCTAGCAATTAATCGCTGATGTCTTGTTGATCCTAATCGATACTGTGCTGATTTTTTGTATTTTCATTTCTTCCCCTTCCTGACTCATGCTCCAATATCTTCTCATAATTTTTTATTCCGTCTCTTTATTATTGCTGAATTTAGTCCATTCTGTTAATTGTGTGTTTCAGATCCATGCATTTCGCATAATACGTATGGCATATCCTGGATCTGAATTTCGTATTTTCAGGCAATTCATAATCTGCTTAGATTTCTAACCTTTTTTTGCAACTTGGGTGATCAAGAATCCACGGTTTCTGAAGATATGGTAGCACTCAAGATAAAAAAGTCAGAACGATCCAATTATTTTCTTGGTGGATCAATTTTAGCTAGCTAATGAAGTTGGAACTGAAGCATCCTGAACATCTATCTGAACAGTCTCGTTTTCTGGTGAAGATTTTTATTTATTGGACTTGGTGGAATTAAATTATCAACATTGTCAATACAATCAGGCGAAGTAACATCCAGTTCACAATGCAAACCATTATCATTTGAAAACAAAGAGTTGTTGTTACCTTCGGAGACAATGTGATTTGAAAAAAAAGTGTTGCTGTTTATAAACACAAGCTGGAATACTGCTGAAACATAGGGTCATTCTATACCCTGTTCAAAAATGAAATCAGCTACATTTCCTGGAAATTCACCATGCGATCCTGATGAAATTGAATCAAACATTTTTAAGTGTCTAACACCCATCAAAGTGAGACCTTGCAGCTGACGGTCCAATTCTACTGGCAGTAGGAAATGAAGAACTTAAAGTTTCACTCAAAACAAATAAAGCTCCACTGGAATCATTTGGAGCACATGGGGATGGGGTGAGGAATCTTGTTTCCATTGGCAATGAATGATGCTAGACTTGTACCAATATTGTACAGCTGCCGTAGATAAGTACATACCTTAAATTCTACTTATTAAAGTATTTGCACTGATAGAATGTATGATTAAAGAAAACAATGCCACCATATCAACACCTATCAGGCAGACTGTTATTCTAACACAAAATTGTATGTGTATATATATACCTGACTGGCGCATGAGATTATAACGCAAGATACACAATGTAATAGATAGCTACATACATTAAGTGCAGGGGACTCTATGTTGTCTTGAAATAATATCTATAATGCTGTGGTAGCATGGTAGCTTCTGTGTTTTATACCACATTAATGAGTAATACCAAAAGAAAATATTTGTAAGACACATGGCAAAAGAGAGTTTGCAACATACCTGAGCAAGGGGAACGTGTCCCCCCTCCAAAAAAGGGAGGGGATCTTGGAATAAATGGGGGAGGGGGAAAGAAGAAAAGGGGAGG
>JAUYWI010077064.1:0-13638 GCA_034780595.1 Parotoplana pacifica
TGCTCAAATCGAATCCTTCGTTCCAGCATCAGCACTCGCCTCTCACTTCCAAAAGTTCAAACACGCTATGGTTCCCGTTCGTTTTCACATGCGGCACCTACTCTCTGGAATGTACTCCCTGACAATATCAAATCTGCTCCCTCAGTCACCATTTTCAAATCATTATTGAAGTCTCATCTTTTCAAGATTGCTTATAAGATTTAATTTTTTTTAAATTTTAATTACTACCTATACTTCCTTTTTGTACTAAAATTCTCATGTACCTAATCTGAGCGCTTTGAGAAGCTCTATGCTGGTAAGGTGCTATAGAAATACAGTTTTCTATTTTTTTATTATTATTAAAAATACCCAGCAGACTAATATAATAGCATTAGAAGGAAAAAATTGGCTTCAAGAACCGCCAAAAATAGGTCCGAATAAATCCCAGAACCATTCTGAACCACGTTGGCTCTGATCTAGTATCATCTGTAATCGGTTTATTAGTTGACTATTGGTGTCAAAAGATGTATTAGTTACATAACTACAATTACATCGAATAAAATGTTTCCATTTATGCCTAATTCATTTTTTATATTATTTTCCCATGATTCTGACTAAAAATAGTTTATGACGTCATCAGTATACATTCCATCGTTTAAATATTGGGGGTCAAATGTTATATTAGCTTTAATCGACAACTATTAAAATACATTTGTTTGTAACAAAATGTTTCCATGTATGTCTAAATTCGTTTTTAGAATATTTTCCCACGTTTTAGCTAAAAATAGTATATAGGGTCACGAGGTGACCTTGTATGACCTTCAAAAGATGATTTCTTTATCTGCAATTTGGACTTCACTATTGATGACAACCATTTTGGACGCCATCTTTTTTTTCAAAATTCTCTAGGGTTCTAAGGTGTCACCCTGTGGATTATCAATCAGAGATTCAAAATATGTTGAGAACGGCTATGCATCACATTTTGCACACACCAGCTAAAAATCCGCTTTTCGCCCCCTGACACATATGTGAATTCATTTTTTTTAAATACACAAAACTGTATCCAATGAATCTTCGATATTTTTAATATATTGTGTACTTTAAAACTAATATTTTTATTTTGTAGTGGTTCATCAGCCATTGTATATCTTGGTACTATGACTGGAACAAGTTACCACTTTGCCATAAAAGTCATTGCTAAATCTGTGAGTCATTATAGAATGTATGCCAATTATTGATGTAGATTACAATTTTATAGTATCTTTACTCTATTACAAAAGTATGTATATTTAAATTATCCATTTATAAGAGATAAGCACTAATCAAATTCAATTTTATTTTACTGTTAATGTGCTTTATTTTATACAAAGGCTGGTTTCATTTATGCTGCTGCTTTTTAAAAAAATCTGTATTCTGAGAATTACATTCATATAGTTACTATATAATGTATTTAGTGATTCAGAATTTTTTTTAAATCTATACTTAATTTATTGCTTACATCTCTACAAAAAATTATTGTTTGTATATTTTCTAATTATATCTTTCCATTTTTAGGAAGCCAAATTTGTGTGTAAATCAGAATTTGAACTCTTGCTAAATATGGATCATCCAAATGTGGTATGTATGTTATTTGAAAAAAAAATTATCTTATATTTTTATCCCTAAACTATATACACTATTAATTTATTATTCAGATTCGGTTAAAAGAGGTATTTGAAACAGAATGCCACATTTTTGCTGTCATGGAATTAGCTGTAGGTGGCGAATTATTTGATCGGTGAGAATAATATTATATTCATACATAAAATTGAATTTTTCAGATGCAAAATAATGTAATGTTGTTTTTTAGTATGTTAATAATTATGTTGAAATTCTAATTTGATTAATAGGGAGAAAGAATGGATTGATTGGAATTTTAATATTTCAGCTTCAAATAGTGAAAATCAAAGAAATGAGTATGAATCAGTAGAAAATGAAGATAGCACTGTTTCGACACATAATATTTATTGTGCTAGTTTGAGTTCTACATACATATAAGATTTTATTATGTTCTAATATTTGGACATTGTTATGTATCTATTGCTGAACCAACAAATTGTTTAATGTATAATAAGTTTTAATTTAAAATAATATATAAAATTAATTAATTTTTATTCACCAGCAAAGCCACTACTTGACAATATATAAAATATTAGATCAATCTAATATTGATATTGTGGATTTTCATTTCCAGACAGCAAAGAAGAATATTTATAAATTTCAGCACATAATGTTAGATTTATTTTCTAGTTATTTGATTTATCAATTTTTTACTTATTGTTTTTCAGCAACTAGTGGTAATTATTTTGAGTATGAATTTTAGTGTGTGATTCCAGTTAATGGAAACTTGTCGAAATATTAAAAATAATTACAAAACAAGGTTCAGTAATTTTGGTTATCGTTATCTTAAGACTGTTTCAGACTTAATATTCAATTTCGAAAAAAAGTCAATGAAACCATTTCATATCTTTAAAATCTTCTAATATATTTCCAAAACTAAACTCTCATTCCCCCCCCAAAAAAAAAACTCTCGTTTTGTCTCAACTAGTCTTCCACTACAGAACTTCTACAAATTGGATGTCTTACCACAAAATTCAATATATGAAAGAATACATTAGTTTTGATGATATATAATAAGTATCTGTTTGTAGCTCACTCAGAATTACATTAGATTATATATTTTTGAATTAATAATAAAATAAAGGGAAATGGTATCAATTTCATTTCTTAATTTTGTCATGTATTATGGACAATTTACCTGAGTTTTGCTACCTGTGTATCTTATTCTTTTGCCAGGACAAAATTTAAAACAATTCTATTATAAATTCTTTATATATTTTTATAGTTTTTTTTAAACCTCTATGTGGCTTACAAAATTGTTATACGAAATATGTTCCAAAATCCAGTAGAGGATATTTCGGTCTTTTATAGGAACTTTTAGATATTTGAAATATAATGCACCCAATAATTTAACATTACAGCCTGAATGTCTATATAAAAGCCTCTATTGAACTCAAAATCTACCCTGTCAACAGGGTAAAGACCTATATTTATACTGTTCGAAAATCATACAATCTTTGACTTTAAAACAACATTAAAATTTGAAAATTATTTGATATGATTTTTATAAACGAAATCTTAATAAACTTGACCTATTGATAGATACCTATCCTATAAAGCTAGAAGTTTACTGTCAATTGACAGTTTTTTAGGATGTCTATATAAATTCTATTTAATGGAATTCTATTTTCTAATAATCCAATGATATGTATAAATAAATATGAAAAGTTCATTTGAAGAAATTTAATTGAAATATCTTTGAAGGACTGTTAATGTTCAAAAAATACAAAAAGGTAGGTACGTGAGTTTACTTTTCTTCAAATCTATGAAATTGGTCGCAGTCAATTGAAATATCCTACGTCATGTGGGGAAATTTGCTATAAATGTCCAAAGTCATTGAACCGTGTTGTGTCTATTTTAATATTTTGATAAATATTTTTATCTCCATAGATATCGCACATTTTATTTGCACTTTCACGCTATTTTCTTATACGTACATTGTACTTATACCTATCTATTAATTATTTATTTTTAAGATTATAATTATTGTACTCACAAATATTTTAGACACAATACTGTGATAACTTATTATTGATTGATTTTGATAAATATTGATAGATTTTAAAATTGTCTTAATGAATTTAGAAGACAACGTAGTACATGAATACAAAATGGTTCAATGTTTTTGTTTGTATTTTAGTATAGAATTTTTATAAAAAAGCCTTTAGCATACCTCAGTAGACAAATCATTGTTATTTTTATATATGTTGATGTCTTTTCTGGTTACCATTCAGGTCTACATTACATATATTTTAAAGTCTTATTGCGTGTACATTTCCACTTTAGTCTTTTCTTTCTGATGAAATTTACAAACTGGAATGGATCTCCATTCGTTTAGAAAATTTTGTTTTCAATCACGTTCTTTTATTTTTTATGTTTTTTAGAATTGTTACGCGTGGAAGTTATACAGAGAAAGATGCTGCTGAATGTCTTGAAAAAATAATTAGAGCTGTGAAATATATACATTCAGAGGGTGTCATTCATCGCGATCTAAAAGTAAAAAATATTTACTTACTTTTGTATTTTAAAAAAATAGGTAGGTGCATGAATAATAAATAAAGTTAATTCTCCTTGCAAGACTAAATATAATTTAAACTAGGACCCCAGAGAGGGTAAGATAAACAAGTTATGTTTTCTTTCTTATGATGCGTAGTTTTCATTAGATTCTTTATTTAATGAAAGCTAAACATTGGTTGATCATATTTTTCTTTATTCAGCCTGAAAATATCCTGTACGAAAATAGTCAGGAAGATTCAAACATAAAAATTAGTAAGTCTTTACATATATTATGATACAACATTGAAACCCAATTTTACTAGACATACTGTAAAGTTGCGATAATGAAATATAATTTTATTGTGCTTTGGATATTGAACAACCAACTACATTTATGGAAATTGATTAGATTTGTAAAGAGGACCTTAATAGGTATTTAAATAGATTAATATGTATTTTTTGTTAGCTGATTTTGGACTAGCTCAGATGTTTAACCGATGTGTCCAGTCACAAGTAGTAGGTGGGACGCCATCTTACACAGCACCTGAGGTATTGTTGGGTTATAAATACGACACTAAGGTGGATATGTGGAGTATGGGAGTAATTACCTATATTTTGTAAGTATGGATGCATATACTTATTATTATAGTTGGTAAATATGACTATTTATACCTATCCTATATTTTTCAATTGCCAAAATGTTTATATGTAGAACTAATATTTTTACTTATTCTAACTATATTTTGTAAGCATCACTACCTATCCTACATGTTGTAAGTATCAATGTTTACACTATTTATACCTCTCCTGTATTTTGTAACCAGTATCTAATATTAATAGTTTACTGTTGTTGAACCCTTCGTAGTTACAGAGAAGGAGTAATACCGTAAAATGAATTAACAATGGCAGTTAATCATATTTGTTTTACAATTTAAAACATTTTAAAAACAAATTTTTATCCATTCTAGTTTGTTCATTAAATGTCGCATAACTTATAATCTACAAAACAAAATTCAGTGTGGCACAATTGACAATCTACAACAACAACTCTATCCTACAAGCATACAGCCGGTAAATACGAAAGCATAACTACATAATATAACAATTTGTACTCAGCTTTGCATTCTTCGTAAACAAATCACCGTTTCTTGAACTATTTGTAACATTTACCCTATTGTCAGTCATTAATCAGGATGTATTGGATCCGATCAGCTCTTATACAACCACCCCAAGTAGTTCCACATTGCTGACATGAAGAAACATAAATCGTCTTCACTGTCTCAACTGTTTCTGGGACAATCCACGTGCAACTTGGGATTATCAGGAGCCTGGTGCTGGGATCATTCACGAGAAACAAGGCGTCTAGGCAATTGATTTTACTGTTTTAGTTTGTTTTGATCGCGTCTTTCTTGTAGAATGTCTATCAGAGTAGCATCGCGATCTCGTCCAATGTTTCTGGCATCGTCATTGACACCGGGAAGTCGACAAATAGGACATTCGAGATTCCTTTGAAAAATACTAGTGATACGAAATCTACTAATCTGCACGATTAAAATCAGTTGGTTATACCAGTCCATAATCAAACAGTCATTCGGTTACCAAAAGTTTATCTTACTAACTAAAATTAATAATAACGATTCAAGCAAATTTCCAAAGTTACCCCACTATGCCAATATTACCCCATTTGACGGTTGACCCCCAACAAAAATCAAAAATTGTTTGAAAACGCTTTAGTGGATTAGAATGAAATTTGCTATCTATAAATTGTGATCTAAAAGCACAGATTTCAATTATACTACTACTATACTACTATAACGTCTTTGTCTAAAAGTCTCTGACTCCTAGAAGATGACACAGCCAAGAATGTACCTTTTACAAAAAACGATTAATATTTAGTTTGGTAAATACATACAATTACTTTATTGTACAATTTTTGGTCAAATATTAATAGGCAATCAATCATGTCTTTTTTCTGTATTTATATAATTTAAGTTCTAATGAACCTACACACCAAATTTGAACTCAATCGAACAAAGTTCAATTTTTCATTTAATAAAGTAATGATCTTCCCCTAGCTTGGCCCCATTTACTGACTTTTTTCAAAACGTTTTTATCAATGAATTTTTCGGTATGTCTAACGAATTTCAGTTCAATAGATACCGGGAGATATATACACGGGGTGATTTCTCCTCCCCCTGTGACCACCGGATATATTTTTGGTATAACATAAATATGTATAGATACCTATCTATGTAAATGTTTATCTAGGTAATACTTCTAGTATACCATTCTTTTTTTTATTAATGTGCTCTAACATATATGTATCCAATTTTTTTATTTCAAGATTGTGTGGTTATGAACCCTTTTATGCGGAAACTGAGGAGGAGATATATCATCGAATTTTGACCGCAGACTATAATTTTGACGACGAAGTTTGGGACACCATAAGCCTCAATGCCAAAGATGTCGTTAAACGCCTGTTACAGATTGACCCGAAGAAGAGGATCACCGCAGCTGAAGTGCTCGTACATCCTTGGATCACAGGATTGGCTGCTAGAACCAACCATTTGGAAATCACTCAGATTAGACTTAAAGAATTTAATGCAAAAAGGAAGTTTAAGGTGAGCCTAAACAAAGAATAATTCGCTCAATTGCCGTATTCCTATTAGGGGCGGTACCGGGCAATAACGCACTTTCTAAAAAGAAAAAAGATGTAAAACCCAAAATATTTTTAATAAAATGACTTATGTTCAGAAAAGCAATATACAAATTTTTAAACATTTCTTATTTGTGTTTGTGACCAGTCACAAAAATTTACTATGATAAAAATAAGCTGCAAAATTATCTAAGGATTGTAACCGTTTATATTTATAAAATAGAATTTGTTGAAATTTCTGGTAATGCCCTTAAGTACCTATTTGTTTTGTTTGTTATAAATTTTGTTAAGACCATAGAAATAGACTGCTTCGCTTTCCCACGAAGTAAAACAAGTC
This sequence comes from Parotoplana pacifica, assembly GCA_034780595.1. NCBI lineage: Eukaryota > Metazoa > Platyhelminthes > Proseriata > Otoplanidae > Parotoplana > Parotoplana pacifica. The sequence continues at coordinate 7,128 of JAUYWI010077064.1, forward strand.
TATTTCTATGGTTAAGACATAAATTCTTTTTTTAAATGTTGACATCAATTCTATTTAATGTTTTTGGTTGTTTTCTGTTTATTGTTTGTTTATTATTAATTGTTCGTTCCAGGCGTTGACGCGCGCTGTTGTCTTCACCCAGGTTTTACAGGAGATTGTAAATAAAGATGTAATTGAATCAGATGAAACAGTTCCAATTCCATACGTTGATCCCGATATTTTTGATGAACTATAATAGTTTCATTATTCATTGACTTAACTATCTACATGATCATGAATTGATTTTGATTATTGAAATAATTTGGAGATTAATTTTCAAAGATGTTTAAACATCTTTATTAATTTTATTTGAACATTACAATCTCGATCACTGATTATAAACCAAAGACCCTTACTGCGCATTAGGTCTTTGTTATAAACTCTCTTTTATAGAGATTATGCTATAAGTACCTAATGTATAGTGTAGAGTTAAATTTAAAAACTTATTTAAAAGTACAATATTATGATTTTGGGCCACGTTTTTTCCGCCGTGTTTTTTTACCATGAGAAAGTATGTAACATCATATATTTTTTATACAACAGTTCAAACAAATTCATTTCTATTATACAGAGAATAGTTTTATTTTTATATTTAATTCGTATACGATATTAGACGTGTTCATATTCATTAATTAGGTTTTTCGAAATAGAACACTTAAGCTAAAATTATTCACACATAAATCTAATTTTTATAGCATGTGATGGTGTTGTTATACAGTGAAAAGTCCAATATACGTGATATAAACTATCATTCAATTAATCTCATTGTTCATTATTGTATACAGAAAAGATATTTTGAGTCTTTTTTCATACAAATATTTTTATAATGTTATCTTATATAACGCAACGCAAGTCCTAATCCTTCTTGGTTTATGTTCTACATAGTTTGCGCTTTTTACCAGATTTCATGAATATGCTATGAATGACTTGGAATTGTAATAATTTCTCAAAATTACATTAACAAAATTTAACTATTTCCTAAAGTTAGATTCGAAATCACTGTCATGACCAAAATTATTAAAATAATTAGTGTATTATGTCTGTTTTGTTTTATACTTAAAACTTTGGTTTGGCATAAAAGGAGAACAATTATGACAAAATTAATAAAATTTATATACCTAGTGTTGTGTTTCTTTACTAATTATACCCATATTATGTATCTTTTATTGTGTATTATCTACATTTTAGCAGTGTCATTTAATATTTTACATACCAATAACGGATCACGTATTTTGTATTTATAAAATTATCAAAATAGATTGATACTACTGATGAATACTCAAGTTATTTGTATTGATAGTCTATAAAGATTTATCTAAATATTTGTTTTATTTTAATTTTTAAAATTGAAGAGAAGAACATGTTTAGATATTATACATCAAAGATGGTTAAGAAAATATATTGGATCATTAAGTAAAATTTGCTATTGCAAAGAAAAGCAGAAAAACTTGCAAAATGTTTTATTGTATATTGTAGGTATCGAAAAACTATAAGTCCAATATTATGTAAAAAACACTAATATCTTGCTTATTTTTAACAAGCAAGATATTGCAAAAATATTGATGTTTGTGACCAGGCTGCAACCTGAAAACTATTTTAAATTTGATCTAAAAACATAAAGATGTTGTTAAAAATATTTGTACAAACTGTTTTAAATATCATATTTAAAAAATGATTTGTGCCAAAAATATTTGAAAACCCTTTTCACATTTAGATCTGAAGAACGTGAAATTTGATTGGCTAATAAATAATGAGTAGATTACTAGATTAAATTCAAATTTACCAGTTTTAGTGGTGAACCAAGTACTTTGTACAATTTCACGTATTTTTAAGGATCAGTTGATATTATTTTAAAATTTATTTATCTATAAAAACTAAATTGTTTGTGAAATCAAATATAAACAACTTTTATGCACTGACTATGATTTGATGGCCTTTGTATGAGGAATTTAATTTTCCCTTAACCCGTGGTTGATTATTAGGTGATCTAGATCCTTCCAGCACATATTATTCTGTAATTTTAAAACGATAACTCAGGTTAAGCTAAAATTTTGCAACACTGTCACAAGTGAAACTCCGCAGTTTTTCATATTTCCACCCAAGATCACATGGTGGGCCCTCAAATCATTCCTTTGTGAAATTTGCATAGAAACAATTTCTATACACTGACTGGTTTGATCCCCTTGTATATGAGGAACCCAAATTTTCCGAGACATTATTTCTAATGTCTGGTATATCTGTCAAATCTGAGTAACTTATGACGATTTGTTTTGTTCAAGGTTATTTTTTGCTGGAATTTGATTGAAAACATTTTTAAAAATATCTAAAATGTATAAATTTCAGTCTAATCAGACATTGGAAATAGGTATGTTAAGTAAACTAATTTGATGACGTTATAAGGTCGTGTTTACTGAGGTCGTTGTCGATTGTAAAATGGAAATCTTTACTTATTTGACATGTACATGTTTGTCCCAAATTCCATCCGAGTTTGTCTATGAAAAGTATGCTGTTCTGAATTCTTCATAAACAACAACACAACAAACAAACGTTTACATGTCGTTTACCTTACTAATACAAGGATTGGCCTTTCCAACTATTAATTAATTTTTGGGATTTGTGTACAGATATTTACATATAATATTGGTGTATTTCTTTTAGAATAAAATGTTTTCGCGACTACATTCGTCAGATGTTTCAAAGATACCCACATTCTGTGTTTGTGATTTACTCAATCCAAATACTCTGACAGTAGAGGAAACTGGATGTGCTTGTACTCTCTGTCCTCTTCAGTTGTCCAATTGTCCTTGTTTAGTTGTACAATGTCCGCCTATACCAGTACGAGTTTTAGTAATAATGAAAAATGAAAATTTAAGAGTCTTTAAGCTTTCTGATGAATGTGAAAATACAAAAGATGTCATAGATATGATATCAGAAGATAGAGAAGTTGCAGCAGCTTAAAATCCCATTTTCTACTTCGCTATTTACAACCTACCTACCTACCTACTTGTATAAGCTTAGCGAGTAAAGCAAAACTAGAAACTAGAGTAGTAGTATTTATATTTTTACAGATTATTTTGCCAAATATTTTTTTAAAACCGATAAATATAACTTATTTTATTTAAATAATAAAGTACTTTTATAAATCAAAGCATGTATATTATAAATATAATAGCATTGTATATATAATATATTACTAAGAAAAATTACGAATTTGTTCTATTTCAGTTAGGGTTACTGGCGATACAAAATAACTCGACTGTCAAAAACAAATTTGTAAGGGTGTTTAATAGGTCACGACACTCAAATTATTAGTCGGCAATTCTAATTTTATTATACATCTACTTATAATTAGATCTTTAGAAGATCATACTACTTTCCGTTTTCGGCTTGGGTTGAATTTGGTATACACCAATTTTGAAATGTTTTAGAAAAAATGTTTTTTTAGTTTTAAAAAAACAACTTTATAATTAATTTAAAAACAATTTAACCCCTTAACGTCAGTAACAAGTTTAGTTTGACAATCTGGTAGTGATAAAAAAATAAATTTCAAAAATAAAGAAAAGAACTTAGAATAAGTGCTTATTTGATGTTAATTATTCTGTCAATAACGATAAAATATAAAAAGGAATAATTCGTCGCTGTTTTCACGAAATACTATATAACTCATTTTACGTATTAAAATTCAATTATTCAGTAGAGCGATTTATTCTATATGTCACTAGGATAAATATTGTACTTTAAGTTTTATAATATAAGTAATTAATATTCATTTTGTAAATATTTTTAATATAAAGATATTTATATATAAAACCTTATCAATGTGATGAAAAATATTGTGTTTTTATATTTTAAAATTATATTTTTAGTATTTTATTGAGTTGTCTCAATTAGTGAAAATTATTTAGATCGTAATGTTTTGTAACATAATTTTGACGAATTGAGTTAACTCCGTTTTATATAATGAAGCTACAGCTTTCTCATCTTATTATTTAACAATTTGTAGACTATGTGTCCTTATATACATGGGATTATTAAAAAAAACTTTTCCTTCAGTTTAATGGGCTTGCGAAAAAATTCTGATTATTGCACACAAATAGAGTACCTTTATAATATATACAAAATAAATATAGAAATAGTGTTATTTGATTTTTATTGGATCAATACACAGTTAAATAATTACCACCTATTAATTATTTATTTACATGGGGTGATGTACCCACAATTTAACATAACAACAAAATGTAAACATATGCATATTATTATATTAATTCCCGTTTTTAGCATTTATACTAAAGCACTAATTAGATATGTGTGGTCTATTTATTTTAGGTATATTTTAATATTATGTAGATAGACTCTATTATTTTGGAATCTGTGTAAAATTAACAATACCATTATAATATTAAAGTATTTAAAGTCAGATTAATAATATTATGTATAATACCTATACCAATAGTGAGTTATACAAATTCGTTAAAATATAATCTTACGCAAGCAATGAGTTGGTATTAACTGAGTTATACAATTTCATGGAAATGTAATCGGGAATATCTTGAGTTATAATAAATCTATATTTGATAAAATAAATTCTTTATGGATCAAATTTAAGAAAATCGTATAGGCATATAATGTTATATGAATATTTTTTTAAATTTTGATTAAATTTTGAGTTGTACAATTTCGTGAAAATAACGACGAATTGTGCAGCTGTAAAGTCTGCACGACTCTCGAAATTATATATACAACACTAAATATCGAAAATTTCGATATATAAAGAATCAAAAATATTACTTTCAAACATTTCTTTTATGTAAGTATCGAAAATATAATGTTCGCAATACCTACCTATCGAAAATTAATTTCCATATTTTTTCTTTTATTAGCCACTTACTTCATGTACCTACTATATATATCTACCTAATTTGTGTATGTAGGTTCTGTACATGACAAAATGTGATGCAGTTTCTTTATCATTGTACGTACGGAACATACCAAATTTTATTATATTACAAATGAATTTATCAAAAACTATACTTACATTTGGCTGTCATCAAATTTGAAGCCACAACCAAATTTTCTTGAAATATTTATCTACATAGTTACCCTTTGATGAGTACCTTTTTTGGTGTTAAGGTTTATCTAAATAGTCTGTAAATTTTGAGTTTTGACTGTCGTTGTGACTGTTGTTGTAACTGTCTATACAGTGGCGTGGGGGCCGGGGGGGCAGCACTATGTTTGCCCACCCCCCCCACTTTTTACGACGAAACCAAACTTTTTTGTTGTTCATTTTTTGGGTGTCCATATTCTCAGAATAATATACTACCACTGAGTGTGTATAAAAACATTCAAGGGAAATGATTAGGTATTATACGTACATAATATACCCACAACTCATCGACTAGTTTACTATTATAATTTATTACTCATTAAATCACTTTGACTAGTGAAATTCCATGCCTTATTTCTGTGAATATCAAAATTTCTATTGTTTAAAATAAGGCACTGTTCCTTATTTGGTTAGAATTTCTTTAATTCTGATTGGACGAGACAAATCAAAATTCCAAGTATTTTCTATATATGGTGCGTGATTTAAAACGGATTAGGTATAGTAGACATTTGTTGATTGCTAAAAATAAGCCACTGGTGCTTCGCACTTGGCAAAAATTGAGACACTTCTTCTTTCAGCTGCAAACGGTTCCTCTAAAATCGAAATCCCCGACGATATCATGCGAAAGGCCTCAGTTTACACGCTTGTCAACATAATTGCTTTTACTCCACGATGCCATGCCGGTAGGAACGAAAACAGTTACCACCTCCTTACTCTATGGTTACCACTATGTCTACGATCTCAATGGCTTTGTTCGACCAGAATACACAAAATATGTTCTCAGAGACGAGAAAGCTATTTCAGCTATACCTGACTGTTCCTGCCACATCAGCAACTTCCGAGCGGACAAATTCAGCCCTGAAAAGAATAAAAACTTTCAGCCGTAACAGCATTTCGCAATCCAGAATTAATAATGCACTCTTGTGTCATTTCATGAAAGACAGAACCGACAAAATCGATTTGTATACAATAGCTCGCGATTTTTGTAATAATGATTCACGTCGCAGTTTTTTCGGTTCGGTACATGGGTCTTCTAAGGACGTTTCCACAGTCTGGCATGTATGTCGTGTATGCGCCTTCCACATGTAAATTCTCCGGTTGTTATCTCAATTGTTCTTGTGAATATAGGTATTGCAATTGCTTTCGAATTTCGAATAATTAATCACTCACGTAATATTTTTGGTACATGAGTGTAAATGGTTTCTACTAACGTTTTAATGTATATTTCCTGTTCCATTAAAAAGGTCTCCACAGTCTATGTGCATGTATTATAATTATTTATATTATATGTGTAAAGCTTATTACTTCTTGCATGCATTTACTGCCTACATTTCTTGTATATCTTAATTGTTTATGTATGTAGGT
>JAUYWI010077075.1:0-13637 GCA_034780595.1 Parotoplana pacifica
GGATGGAGAAAGTGGATGCCATAGAATTGAACCTGCCTAATAACTGATTCGGCAGAACACTATAGATAGATAGATACCATTTATGAACATTCATAGCTTGTATATATTTTTGTTGAATAGAGACGCTAATACATATTTCATGGCCACAAATCAATTTTGAACAATAAAAAAACAGTAGGCATATGTACATTTTTACCCACATAGATACTACTGTTTTACATAATCAAATAAATTTACTATAAACTCCCAAAATCTAGTTTTAAGGTCAAATATTTGCTTGAAAACGAATCATCTCCTGAGAAAACCACATTACAAGTCCGAGTACTTCCACATAAAGGATATAGTTTTTACTGTCAATGATACAAATTTAAAAAAAGTTTCCTCATACATATATTATATAATTAGTCTGGTTGAATTCAATGTTTTTGTTTAATGAAATTAGGGAACTGTGTGGATATTAATTAGTTTATACGACATGGAATTCATTAATTAGTTATAATATGTCGTTCATCTTATTGTATTTACATGATGGCTTTGTAGGTAGGTACCTATAGGTAGAGGATATCCTTTACGTTCCTATATGTATATTACCTGTTTCTATCCCTTCTGAACCAATAGGAATAGAAAGAAAATTGGTGTTTGAAAATTCTATTGTTTAGAGTTGAGGAAAAGAAAAAGCAACATTCTATTTAAAAAAAAAACATTTTCGTTATAGTATAAATTATCCAGTAAATTAAACAAGATTATGTTTCTTTTAACTTTAAAAATACTTCAAGATTGCATCACTGGCTTTTGTTTCCAACAATAGTTCATTTTTTCTGCTTTCTTTCTATATGTACACTCAAAAATTAGTAGAAAACTAGCAGAACCAACGCAGCACAGTTTTTCCAGAAAAAAAGTTTCAAAATCAAAATACTTGCTTAAACTGACTCGGTTACCAGCTAACCTCAACTACCCCGTTACCTATAGTGCCTACCTTGACGGCGAAACAAATACCGTACTTGTGCCAATTGTATTATTAATATTATTCGTTGTCTACAGCCTACACCAAACTACATACATGGAACAACGTAATTTAAGCGAAAGGATGTTGTTACGGCATTACATTTTTGTCAATTGTAAATTCTGGTATTATTACTGCTTTGGTATAGTATACTTGTCGTTGATATCTTTACTATTCGTTTGCAAATTTACTTTACATAACCACGCAATCAAACAAACAATTCTCTGTTCTTCAGTTAGATAATTGATTTTTTTAATCTTTTCATTGTATAATTCTAAAACCATTATATTATTAGTGCGTAGTTCAAAATGACACTTTCCCGGTGACTTAAAGTCGTCACTCTGGAAAACAGACACAGTATTGATTCAGACTAATCATACAATATATCAGTATATAATACCTACACTTGGCTTGGAGATAACAAGATTGCTTGACATATTAATTTTTGCAAACTGGACTGAACTATATTTGGACGGCCAGCTACCGTGCGATGGAATAAAACTGAGCAAATGTAAACAATCTAATCTCCAGCCAGCTAAATAATATATTCTGTGGATTCATCAAGTTTATTTGTTCTGTAATTATGCCCACTTAATGGAGATGAACATATTTTCCATCAACTAACCCAGCTTGATGATCAACTTCTTATACATTTGGTGTCAAAAATTAGTTTCATACACATCATTCAACGTCTGTGGGTAAGTTCGAATTGTTTGGAAAGCTTTCGAGCTTCATCAGTTTTAACTAACATTGCCTTACAACAGAATGAATGGAGGGGGCTTTGGATTATCCGCACATATCACCACTCTAGCCAAACAAACAGCTTTGAAACTGCGACGCCCCTGGCAGCTCACAGCGCTAAACGAACTGCGAACCCTTCAGTGCAGCTCGTGTGATGAAAGGGACGATCAATCACCCGGAAATCAAACACCAATTAATGCAAACTCCCCGGTTGCAGCGTTCAGTTACGACGCATTTAACTCGGACTCCTTCTCCGAGGATGACAATTTGCGCTGGATAGCATCCGGTAAGGTGCGAACTCCCATGTTCGAAGATGAATCCTTGGGAAAGGCGGAGAAAAAAGTGGAGGATAAAGATGACGATGACGAAGAAGAAGATGTTGACGTTGATCAGGTGGTAAAAGAAATTAAAAATCGGATTAGTAGAGACGATGATACAGGGATATTTGCTGACGATGAGGCACAATGTCCCTCACCAACGGTTAGTGATGGCAACGCCCTTCGTGTTCACCTTTCCAACAAATCTTCTTCCTCAACCTCATCATCTAGAATGTCACCTAGTCGGTGTGTGTCGTTCTCTAAAACCAGAACACGATTGAACAAAAACAAAGTTATTACTGATGACGTTTCAGAACTCTTCAAAAGCGTTGACCGAGAAGCCATTCGCCGTAAGAGGAAGCGTGCCGTGCGTCCGCAGAAACTTAACAATAATAGCCAGCCCTTGTCATGTTCGTCACTTGCAACAAGTCTGTCTAACAGTTCATCGACTTTATTTCATGAAAAGACTGCTTCCTCCTATCCAAACGACCTTCACAGTTCACCGGCCTCATCCAACGCCACACTTTTCTTTCCTTCCTCGGTGCTAAACGACGATACTAAATCGCCTCCTCTGGTGCTCAGCCCTGGCTCTCCTATCCAGATCAATCCCGGTGTTTCAGTGCGTTTTGAACTGAACGGCGACGGATTGCTGTCAGAAACCTCCACACCCGACCTAAATAGCAAACGGAAATCTCTACATGATGAGCTGCCCCTTGACGGTGTCTATATTGCGACGCATCGTCAGATCAAACCAATCGAACTGGAATTCTTTACTGTGTTTGAATATCCAGTCTGCGACAGTGCCAGTTCCATTAGCGATATGGAGGAACCGGTTTTTCCTCTGCCAGGAGTCACCACTGTTAGAAAAGTAACACCGGTAGGATTCATTATGTATTTTATACATTTTTTGGCAAATGTTTGATATAGAATTATTCTGGCTTGGAATCCTAATGTTCCAAAATCCTATTTAGAATTTTCTACGGAATTTCCTATAGCATCCGTTAGAAAATGTGCCCTGGATCCAAACAAAAATGATCAAACTGCTAACACTGTCTTCTATAAAATTAAACTCCGATAATTAGACATTGAAAAACTACAATTTGTTTAAGGGTCCGTCCACCGGTACAGATAAAAACTAAAATGGAATAACTTATTAAATTATAATTATGTAGATCAGTGAAAGTGAATTCTAATAAATTTAGAGAAGATTTAATAGTGGATTTTGAAGGATATCCCTTTGTTGAAATAATGGGGACGTTTTTTGGATATTGATTTCACTTGTAAGGTATACAAATAAGCCTAGTAAACTAATAGTGATAATTTAAAACACCCTTTCTTAGGATAATAACATGCAATAATATGTAATTTGATTGAAATCTAGTGATCAATAAGTTTTTTATAAGAAATGAAAAACAGAGCTGAAAATGCGTGGTTTCTAGGCATTTACTCAGTGTGTTTTAAAATATCCACACAGCAAATATTTTTTACTTTAAAATTAACAAAGTAATATAACAAAATAAAAGTTCTTCAATAACTTAAAAAACGGAAAAGAAATAATATTAAGCCCAAAGCAGCCCATTTGTATTTTGAGAACAATTTTAATTTTGGCTACGTCAATTGACGTAAAATGCAAGTTTTAATTTGCTTTAACTTTTGTTTCGTTGAATATAATTGTACCATTTTCATGACTTGTAGTCATTAACTAGAGGATTGTATTTCTATATATATAATGTTGTGAGTTTTTCATTTAAGAAAAACAATATTCCAGAAAAGAATTTAACCCCAGCTGACGTCAATTAAAGTAATTTTTTATAGTATAATAAGGTCATTTGACTTTCCCAACCCATAGTTTTAGATATACATATGTATGATAAAATGCATAAAACTATACAAAAAAAAGTTTATCAAGGGGGTTATAGACGTGGAATACATTTGGAACAAACAGCAGGAGCACCATGCGTTGGATGCAGAGGAGCATCATTGTCAGGAGGACTATCTCCACGAAGTGCCTCAGAGAGCTTCATTAAAAAAATGCGCCGCTTTATTTGTCGATGTTGACAATGGTGAAAGCGAAGGTTTTTCTTGATGGCTCTCATTCTATCTCTACTCATTGAAGATTGGATATCCTGTCATCAGAATTCAGAGCTAAAATTCCTTGTAGCACTTGTTCAGCAGTCATTTTACGTGATATAATGAGTGAAATGTAAGCAAAATACAAAGTTAATGTGTTTTATGTAATATAAATTTCTTCTTAATTGTTATTATTTTAGTAAGTAATCTGTTTAGGTACACACAAACCATAAAAACAATGGAGAAATGAAATTTCAATACTTTAGGTCACGATAATTCATATAACTTGATTTCCATTTATATAGCAGCAACAATGGAACATATTTACATAATAATTTTTGGCACTTAATAACAATTTAGCATTAATTTTTATTCACCACCAAAGCCACTACGAGACCGGTTTCAACCTCTTTGGTCTCATCAGTCGTAGGTAGACTTGAACCCGGACCCTCTGGCGTGAAAGGACAGTGTCTTACGTACTGAGCTATCCAGGCTGTTTGGTAAATGTGAGCGCACAGTTGTTCTTATAAGATACTAACTGTTAGTTAACCAATAATTAAAATAGGTTGCTAAAACAGGCTGTACTGTCTACTAACAGTTAATATCTTATAAAAACAACTGTGCGCTCACATTTACCACACAGCCTGGATAGCTCAGTGCATTTATATATTCTTTATTGTTATTACTTTATCCTAAAATTAGATACCTATTATTAAATTTATTTGTACCTGTGCTTAAATAATTTTATCTACTGTTTAACTCACATTGGGTGATCAGCTTGATCTCGAAAGAGGCTTCAATTTTCCTATTCACTGTAAAATTGTTTTCTTTGTATAAATTTAATCATTGAAATTGTACAATGAATAAAATTAACTATTATTACTATTCATAATACATATAAAAATGGATAAAGACGTATCCAGGACCAAATATACAATTTATGTCAATTGATGTCAGCCGCGTATTTAGGTAAAAAATTATTCCCGCGCTTCTATTATTAACCAAATGATGTAAAGCAGGTTTTACACTAATTTCTTTTCATTGTTAGAATAAGGTTGGTTGACATTTTCTTGTCTGGGTTTCAAATTGTTTTTCGACGTAATCTCTCTCTTTCCTACTTGTGGAGCGGCTTCTCTTTCCCGTCATTTCTTTGTTTACTGGGGACGCTTATCTGCATCAAATTATTCGATATAATTATTGTTTATAAAACATGTTCTCTTTCTGACAAAAAAGAAGATCTGTCCTACCAATGTACTCGAAAAAGGAAGGACTATACATAAGTACACAAAATGGGTCATAAATGGTCGTAGATACACAAAAAGTCGTAGATATACATACAACATTGGTCTTAGATGCACAGAATCGTAGCAACACAAATTCGTCATTGATACACAAGGGTTGCAGTAATATAAATAGGGGTCGTAGAAATACCAAAAACAAACTGTTTTACCACCAACATAAATAACATTACAACTGCAAAAATTGATTTCCATAATATTCTTTCTATAAAAATGTGCATAAATTGGTTAAAAAGATAAAAATGTGAGGATCATTTTGTATACAGGAATTATCTACGTTTAGTTGATATCAACTTCAAAATAATAGCAAACATGTTTTGATTTATTTGTTTTGAGTTTTTTTATAATTTTTGGTAAAGCTAACCATTTTTGGTCGTATTGGCAAATCTAGGACTGGTGCATAGATTTGTTCAAATGAAATTTATACTAAATGCATAGATTTGTTCAAATGAAATTTATACTAAATGCATAGATTTATTCAAATGAAAACGCACGAACTTTTGCACGAAGCTTATATTAGTAGGTCGAGTACAACTAGGAATTGAATGTATTAAAATGTATTTATTTGGCTTTTATGCATCCATTTTTAGAAATGAAATTTACAAAAAAATAAGAAAATTGTAAATGATGACAGTTTTACGTGTTGTTTCAGTATCCAGGTACCACTTACATACATACAAAGGCATTTTGTTTCTTGCTGTTATTTATGTACTTAAATAGACAACATTTAATATAGTTTGTAATAAGAAATATGTAGAATAAAATCTTTACGGAGAAAACATTCAAAATAAGAAATAAAAATAATATCTGTCAGGTCTTTGACAGTACTAACATCATAGTATGAATGTAATCCAACCAAAAGATGTGTAACAATATAAATATGGCTTCAACATAAAAACAACATCCCTTCAAGATCAAATCAACACTAGGTAATCCTGTGCATCTTGTCCACACACAAGCTGAAGCATCATAGAATGGTCAGTCAAGCTTGGTGATTGAAAGTACTAAATAGTATATCCAAAATCCAAGAAGATAAGATACCAGAAATGTGGGCACTAAAAATTTCTTATTAATTTTGTATCGACTTTATATTACATATTATTATATTTTTACGTCTCTGAATCTAATGTTTTAGTACTAACAGAATGAATCCATAGTATACATTTGTAGATGCATACATAAATTACTATTCAACGTTGTAGAAGAATGAAAAGGGCGTCGTAGCTATAGGATGACCGTAAACTGGTAAAAGTAGGTTATTTTGACATTCTTGACGACGATAGAAGCATAAATGCATAAAGCTTATCTGAAAGAGGAAAATTTTCCATGGGAACTTATTTTATGTTTGCATGAAAATGCGCGTGCCCATGTATTTAGAACATATGACTCAACCATTTCTTGAAGAAATGACCATTGATAAGATAAAACAGTCTCCCTATTCACCAGACCTAGATCTAGTTGAAATGTGGAAATGCGACCGAAGGGTCAATCATTTGGAAATTGTGTAGAAATACAAACATTTGATCTCGGTTATTTAAAAGCCTTTGATCAGGCAAGAACTGGTCAAGGATTTTCACAACCTGCCCACACATTATGGAGAAGTCTATCTAACAATGGTGACTGTGTTGCATAGTTACTGATAAACTCCCTTATGGCTCTTGCTGCCATTGAGGTCTGTCTGTTGTGGAACAAGTTGCTTCTGCCATATCATATTCCATCCAGCTTCTCATCTTGTGACCATACATTTTCCGTGGTCTGCCTCTCCTTCTAGTGTCTGTTGTTGTTCCTTCGATAACTGTTATAATTTAGCTACAGCTACAGACATGGCCAAAGTAGACAAGTTTTTTTCTGATAATCAGCTCCAGGAGTTCTTCCAAAACACTGAGATGTTTGTGCGATGCTCAATCCACCTTACTCCTAAAAGTCTGCCGTAGCACCACATCTCTGCCGCTCTAAATTCTTTTTTCATCTTCTTACTTAATCGTCCATCCCTCTGCACCGACGGTCCAGACCAAAGTTCTCATGATTTTGATCTTTAATTTCTTAAGTAGCGATCTATCTTTCCAGATGTTACTCATCTCAATTATTCGCTTCTTTGCAATGGTAATTCTGGCTTTAATATCAGTGCTACAGCAGTCATTGATGGTTTTGATGGACCAAACAAACTTTACAGAAGTCGTATCTGCCTAATTCTATTTCAGTTTATCCGTTTTATCTTTGGTCCTGGGGTCTTTTTGTATCCCAAAGTTTGATAAGAGTGATAAAAAAACAGGTATATTTTAATAAAAATACACTACTTCTTTATATTACTCGCAAGTGATAGCCCAGGACAGCTGTTTCAGCCTTGTTGGGCCTCATCAGCTAGGCAAAATCATTGCTTGAGCAATATACAATTTTCGTGTATTTCATATCAAAGTATAAAATAGAGAAAAATTTGCAATAGTTGCATAAGAAGAGAGAAAATAGAAGATATTCAGAAAAAATATATTAGAAAGCCTGTTTTTTTTATAATGCACTCACACTGTCAAAGCAGGTCCTGGCCAATTAATGTGTTTAAGAGCATTAATAATACAAACAGGTATACTTTGATAAAAATATACTACTTATTGATATGATGGCATAATGATATCTAAGTTTGTCCGTTTTATCTTTGGTTCTGAGGTATTTTTGTATCCCAGCGTGTAGAAGCAACTAACGTCATTATTTTTACTGAAAATTCATAACTTTAGTACAATTCTGAGCAAATTATTAAAAAAAGAAAATATTAATTACTGCGAAATTGTTGGACAATTCTTAATAACTGATGTCAAGGGATAGTTTTGTATCCCATTAGATAGGAAATTGCGAAATTTTATTTTCTAATAAGATAATATTATTGCCAAAATGACAAAAAGTGAGTTAGCTTACACCATAAAATAATTGGAATACACTCAAAACTGTATTTGCTCTTAATAATAAGAAATTCCATGAGCTAACTACTTTTTTATTGTTTAAACTTACTTTCGCCCTTGCATAGAATCGAACGTTAATTGTGATTGTTTTTTGTTAAATGTTTTGTTCTATAGTATGATCCATAAAACTTTTAACTATTGTATTATTTAATTGTATTTTATATTTCCAATTTCGAAGGATTTTTACCCAATTACCTAAATGGAAAGCTACCATAAATTTGAAGCCTCCAATTTTCTAAGACATTATTTTTATTGTCTTTCTAATTCTTCATAAATCTTTATGTTAAGTATTTAAAATGTTTAGTTTAGAAAAATTATTGATTTCTGGATTTGTGTTAGTTTTCTGTTTGATATGTTCAATACTTTGATCCATGTAACTTTTAAATTTTGTCTTCATTTAATTGTATTTCATATTTCCTATTTTGTAGAATTTTTACACTGTAACATGTAAATGATAGTATAGCTAGGTCAGTTAAAACAATAAAAAAGTAGTTAGCTCATGGGATTTCTTATTAATTAAATAGCAAATACAGTTTTGAGTGTATTTACAATTATTTTATGGTGTAAGCTACTTCACTTTTTGACATTTTTTACAATAATTTTATATATTGGTGTTTTTGCATTATAATAAGGTGTAAAACTATATCATCATCATTAGGGTAACTGTTTGATCTGAGCAGGAGATAATGTTTCACCAAACATATCTATCAATAGGGGTCCTTGTCACCTCCACATCTCTTTTTTCTGAATGAAATATATCAATTTGTAAATTAAACCTTAAACAATTTTAAATGTTTATGATACATGAATGATGGTGTGTTCTGTTAATAATTGCCTTTTTATTCTAAACCACAAATTATGAACAAATTACATCAATAAATACTAGATATTTACAATTATCAAACATTTCATTGTATTAATAAATATGAACACACATAGGTACAATTTGGTAGATACATCCCATTCATGTCGATCACCTTTTGGCAGTGATCAAGGACATTTCTAAATTCTTTCTCTAGCTTTATT
This sequence comes from Parotoplana pacifica, assembly GCA_034780595.1. Taxonomy (NCBI): domain Eukaryota; kingdom Metazoa; phylum Platyhelminthes; order Proseriata; family Otoplanidae; genus Parotoplana; species Parotoplana pacifica. The sequence goes on from JAUYWI010077075.1 coordinate 9,407, forward strand.
GCATCTTTGAGATTGTATATTTCAAAATATATAATGATCCTGTAAATTTAAAGCTGGAATATGTTTCTCTCAGCTTGTTGCCTGTTGCATCACTCTTACTACTGTACACTAAAAGAATACAATATCCATTTGGCTACAACACTTGTAAAAGCCAAGATCTTCATTGATAATGGTAGCTACAGTTGTTTTTGACTTCTTGTGACTGCCAAGATGGTTTGATCATTCTAATCAAATAATTGGCATATAAATTCTACATTTTCATCAGACTTTTGGGTTCTGGTTTTGCCAACATTAGGCTTTATATCTGAATAATAATTTTCTACCAGAAATTTATAAAATGTTACTAGAATGTCAACTACTCTGAGTGAGCAAAGCTAGAGTTTTAATAGATCTCTGAGTATATATAATTTTATTCTATGCAGTCATTGGAAATTCACATTTTATGATTTTTTTAATTATAAGAAGAATTTATTGTTGATGGGAGAAATTCAAATAATATGCAACAAGTATTGTCCATGTCAAATATAGAAATTCTCCATGGATTGATCTATGTATAAAAAGGTAAAATTCTTATCATGCATAAAATAAAAGTTGTATTCTATGCATTGACAAAAGTTTTATTCTAGAGTAGCTGGTAGCTGAGTGGTTAGAGTGCTGGACTACAGATTGGGAGGTACCCAGTTCGAGCCCCGGTCATGACTTACTTTAAGTTACTTTGTGGACATAGTCCTGAATGGGCTCAGGGACACCTCCCACATGCAGCTACTTGAAGAAGTTTTATTATATGCATTGATAAAAAGTTTACTATTAAATTAAATTCATGAATCAATTAATAAATCATTATTTTAAAAGATAGATACAATATTACTTGCAAGTAGAATTACATTTTGATACAATTTTTCCATAAATAGCATAAAAATATATATCCAAGTAATATAAAGTAATTCACCATGATAATGAAGTAGTCCATGGTAGGTATATAGAGTAAAACTTTATAGATTGTTCTATGCATAAGAAAGTAAACTTTGTTATCCATGCATAGAATTGAAACCCATATTTGCTTCCTAAACAAATTCATTGACATTTAAAATAAATTGTAGTGAATTAGAAATGTGTAGGTAAATAACATAGAAATTTTATAGATTTAAATTTGAAGTAAAATAATGTCCACAGACTAAAATGCATCATGGAGAAAATGTTTATGCATGTTTGGTAATAAAATCAGAATGAATAATGGGACTCGCTATAGTTTTTCAATTCCAGCTTTATATTCTTTTATAAGTAAGTGTTTATATAGTGTATATAGCAACTGTACTCAATTGCATATATTTAACATTCTGTAACAGCTATGTGCACCAAATTTGGTAGCTCTACAATATGCAAGTGAACCACTTCTGATGATGCCACTCAACCCAGTTCTGGTGATGCCACTCAACCACTTCTGGTGATGCCACTCAAACACTTGTGGTGATGTCACTCAAACACTTGTGGTGATGCCACACAACCACTTCTGGTCAATATCCTCCAAATAAAGAACTGACCTCTGTACATCTTACAGACCCCAACTATTGAAAGCCAGATCCTACCTTATCTACAAAAATATGTGCCAACTCCACCTAATCAACATGAATTTAAGTCACATGAATACAACAGCCCTACAAAATTTATCACTGGACACAAAAGCTTGAATAGGGCTCAGGATAGAGGTAGTACCTATAATGTGCAGCATCTAGGCACTGGTCCTCATCCAATTCCTATACCTAGGCCTTTTGAATTGATCTTGAAGTTGTTTTGTGTTAAAGTCTGATTTTTACACATCTTTTGGTTATATTTTATTCATTTCTATGATGTTATTACTGTCAAAGTCTTGCTAGATTTTAACTAATGATCATATTTCATCCAAATTTTTTTTTAAGTTGGCTGACCATATGGTGAGTGTTATATACCAATCTAAAGGGCATATTTTTAGTATAAACCGATGCTTATTGCTTAGTGCTAAGTAATTTTTTTAATATCCACATTTTGGCAAAATCTACCCAAAATTTCCAAATTCAGACACAACAAATTTCATGCTAAGCATGCTAGGATAGTGTTGAGTATTTGTGATAAAACAAAAAGATTTAAATTTATTATTATACTATACATATTGGGTGTTGCATAATTAATAGTGTTTTTTTAAAACAATCATTGAACTATAGCTATCATGAGGGGGTTTAATACAATTTATTGATTTTATATCTATTTGAGGTGCAATGATCTACCATAGAGTTATCATACTGAACTTCAATGATTTATATATATTAACCACAGATTTTAATGTTTTGAAGTACCATTTTGTAATTAGTTTTTAAATATAGTATTACTATACTGATTAAATATGGAGTGTATGTTTGAAAGCAAATTGTTTTTAATTGAAATGTTACATAGGTGTAAAATGAATGCAACTAAGATACAGAATAAGGCCAGAAAAAGCAGGAAGTTTAAGACAGGTACAGCAGCTTCCCAAAGAATTCAAGGATGGGCACAGGACTAATATTGTTTGATTATCAGGTCAAGGCCATCCTGTTAGCTAATAATATTGAACAAGTCAAAGAATCTATTGCTACAGATAACTCCTTATCTGTAAGAAGATTGGCTCAGATGCATAACTTAGAAACAACTCTCATCCATTGTATACTCAATGAGGATCTTCAGTTAATCTGGATGTGTATGAACTAGATTCCACATAAGCTTACTGATATCCATAGACAACTCAGAGTGGAATGCTGTGGTGATATGTTGGTTGCTTTTAATTCACAGATTGTAAAGCAGAATCTTGTAATTGTCGATGAAAAGTGGTTCTATTGCTGGTACCTTCTTCCAAAAAAGATGTTGGATCGTGGAAGGTAGCAGGAGATATGGATCATTGTGAAAACTTTCTGAGAACAAATTTACTGACCTTCACTGGCCCCATGATAAATAAGGAGTTCCAGTTCCAAGATGATCTTCAACACATCATTGAAAAGGATGAACACCTTGTAACTCCAAATGCAATTTGTATATGTTATTTAAACTTTATAAAAATATAACACATCCTTGATACTAAAAGTATGTTTTTCTACTTTAAAAATGCTATTAATTATGCAACACCCAATATTATAATAACAAAATATACAAAAGAGTTAATTTGAACATTTACTTAATAACATATATTCAGCAGTATGAAAACATGAGTATGATTCACAATTGAAAGTTGTGCAATAGACAAATCAGTTTTAACAACTCTCCTTCTTCAGCATCTACTCATTTAGTCTGAGTCAGATGTATAGGCTTGTCTTGAACAGCAGGCAGCATTTCTTATAACATTGGAACTGCACTGTCTTTAACCAGAGGTTGTTGAAGAGGCATTGTTTTGAATGGTAAGTTGATCAATATGTCAGTGATGGATGGATACATCTGTTTGATCCATGACTTTTAGCATTCACAATCCCAGAATTCTTAGTGTTAAGCCTTCACATAAGTGATTGTCATTACCATTAATGGTATCAAGGGTAGTTGCAGTTCATAGATCTCTGCCTTTAAATAGAGTTGCCAGAGATTTCTTTGTAGTAGTTTTGGTAGAATTCCTGTAGTACAGAAGGAATGCATCCACTTGTTTCTCTAGTTGAGTGATTGATTGAGGATTCATTGATTTGATTGCACCCTTTAATGTTTTAATGAAGTTCTCCACTTGACCATTTGATTTAGGATGATTGGGTGCAGTGAAGACAGGTGTGCAACTGATCAGACTGAGCCAAGCTTGTCAGTTAACAGGATTTCAGAAACACCTTCTCATGTGAAAATTTTGTGAAGAGCCATTTAATTGAAGTTGGTATTTGGATTAGTTGTGAAGAAGACTTCTGCAAATTTGGAGTATGAGGCTATGACAACAAGAGCATAGTACTTGTCATAGAATGCGCCATAAAAATCAGCATGAACAGGTTGCATCATTTGAATGGAATAGGCCAAGAAGTCCAGAGAGATTGTTTTTTTTATTTTAGTTAAGCAGTTGTAACATTCTCTCAATTAATAGGAAGAGGGCTTGTGAAGTAAGATTCCTTTTCAGGAGGATCTTCCATCTTAGCAATATCTCATCATATTGGTTCTTCAATCAACCATGGTCATTACATTTCTTTCATAAGGAATATGCATTGTTGGTATAAATGTAATGATTCCATCATCACTAAAGTCGTTTTTGATTTGCCTTTTAATT
>JAUYWI010077086.1:0-24869 GCA_034780595.1 Parotoplana pacifica
TGGAGGGAGATGTTTGGAAGAAGTTTCAGATGGTTAATTGGTTGGCCAGCTGCTGGTGTGTGGGAAGAATGGGAGACAATGGAGCAGTGAGCTTGTGTGAGGAGGAGTTGACTGTGAAAGACAATGGAGGAGAAGAGCACTGCGTGGCTGGCTGTCTTATTTGTTGTGGAGGGAGATGTTTGGAAGAAGTTTCAGATGGTTAATTGGTTGGCCAGCTGCTGGTGTGTGTGCAAGAAAGAGATGATCATTGATGGGCAGCCGGTCTTCATGAAATGTCGTACAAATGGTTGATAAATACATAGATCGGACTTTTTTTAAGATTTGAAGAAAAGTAGTTAGCCAATTTGTGTACCTACAAAGTTTTGCGCAAGGTTGCATATCACAAAGGAAGATTTGCTGGAAAGTACTAGTTCTACTTGAAATGGAGGGATATTTCAATACTTTGTGTGCCTAGATATTATTTACTCACTCGCATACAGCACCACATTAACACATAGCACTCTGGTAAATGGCGGAATTATTTGGGAGGATTTTCTATCTCTTTCCCCAGAACAAAAACAATACATCATGATTTTGTGGAATAGCAAATATTTAATCATTGTGAACTTGTACATTTTAAATTAGACAGTAAATTAATTAATTAAAATTTATACGACCCACAAAGCTCTAATATCTATTAGAATGGTTCAATATTGGCTCCGGCATCATCCGACCGCGCATCTTTTTACATAGAAGTTGTATGGAAATTTAAACGTTGTTTTCTCTCCTATGTCTTAGATATGTAAGCTTGAGAGGATAAAATATCCTCATTTTGTTATCAGGAACGCATTAAATATTTATCATTTATTTATTTAAACATACCTATACTTATTGCAGAGTAAAGGCTCATATTAAATAAAATTTAAAAAAACGTTTTGTTAGAACAAAATAACAAAATGGTGGTGGGAAATAAAAATGAGATATGAATTTACATTTCGTTATTTTGATATACAGCCCCGCCAATTAATAACGCCGCCCCTCTATCTTACTCCAGTGTTAAGTAAGTGTTTTATAAAGATGGTCACATTAAGACAACTTTTTGGAACAAGTAGCCATTTCAAATCTGAAACCTAATGGTTTTGAAGATCTGTGATAGACCCACTTCATTGTTTGTTTCTTTTTCAAACGTTTTTAACTTATTATTTTCTTCTAATTGCTTTACAGTAAAGCAACTTTGAAGAAAAGGTTTTACAAAAATAGAAGTCCACCGGAGAAAATGAAGTGAGTTTATCACAAAATCTTTTACTTTTGAAATATTCTTCAAAACCATTAGGTTTCACATTTGAAATGGCTACTTCTTCCAAAAAGTTGTCTTAATGTGACAATCTTCATAAAAGACTTACTTTACATATAATTAGATAAGGGGCAGTGTTATTATTTGGCAGGGCTGTATGTATCAGGCAGTTTTGTTTTTAACAGTGTTTAAACCTAAATTTCAGCACATGCAGCTCTACATAGCATTTGCAGATAGAAGGAAAGGAAACTATAGTATATGTAGTTCTAAATTATGTGTACATACATATTACTGAATTCTGATATACTTCTTGCACTTTATTTAGAATTCAATATAATACCAATATTACAACTGGCATACAACCAATTATTTTCATTTTAAAAATTTGATATGTTCATAACCTGTAGCTACTTCTGATTCACAAATAATTGTTGAGACTATATATTACAATGTTGCTTTATTTGTCTATAGTATTTAACATTTTATTTATAAGTAAATAACTATATTATATTATTCTTTAACTGAAAAAGTCAAATAGAAGAAAATATGGAAAACAACATCCTAATGTTTCTTCTAATAGTCAGTTATTTAAATTAATTAGGACATTGAAGAAACCTCACTATTTTTTATAAATTCATTTAGATATTGATCTTAAAAAATAATGGATGTAAAACAGATTTTTGTACTTTTTAAAAATAGTATTGTAAAATTAATTCTGAAGAAGAAGAAACCTACTACTTACTAAGAAAAGAATAATAACCTACAAGACACTGTTTTATTCCAAAATGAAAGTTATCATTGTTTTTCACCCTGGTGTGTTCAGCTAGTCACCCATATCTGTGTAGGCCTACATAAATATATGCATTTACCTACATAATCAATAAATGTTTATTAAATCTAAATTGAACACCAATTGAAATGAATAATTACAATTTTTTGTTGCTAAAAAATAGATAGTGCATTACTTTTTGGTGTGGCAGTATACCACTTGCTATTGTTACACAATATAATTATCATAATAGTCAGGTGCTACACACCCTCCATCTTTTTATTATATGGACCTCATGCACAGGCCCTATATCTATTTTGTTATGGTTGCCTTCATTTTGGCAAAATATCCTATCTGCAACTTAAATAATTTTATTGTAAAACTATAGAAATTGTGGATAGGTCAAATTGTAAAATTGTAGATAGGACAATTTGCCAAATGGTTGCAGATGGGGATCTTATACCCACTCATAAATTTTGAATTACCATATTTTCTTTATTAAGCATGGTATAGTCTTTAATAAGCATATACAGGCAACTACAAAATACTATTTGAGTTTATGATATGGAATGTACCAAAGGACCACCAAAGTATTAGAATGTGTTATTCCCCATTTTACTTAAAATAATGTGGAGGCCTAAATTTCAAAAAGTGAACAAATATCTTTTCAATTTATTTTTTTACTTTAGCTAATTGAAGTGTCTCTATCAATTGATGTAAAACAGTTTTACATTTAAGTTTTGTTCTGGGGTCAAATTGTCCCCCAATTTAAAGGAAGATTATTAAAATGCATATGAAAATAGAACTATCAAAATAGTGCTTAATATGTTGACCATTTTCAAAGACTTTTGGCACACATACTAAAAACAGTTCATACAATAGGTTTTTATTAATATTTTGAAATATGTTTTGGTAAAAGGGCAATTACTACATAAACACAATTAATTACTGATAATTATTTTTAGTAAAAATAGATAAAAACTTAAATAAGTTTGGCTGAATGTTAGATTTCTCTGAAATTGAGTGATGTGTTCATCCAAATGCATGCTGTGAATGGACAACAAGTTTTACTATTTACATGCCAACTAACTATAGAAAACTCTTTAAAATATACATGTAGAACAAGTCTTTATTTAAATATCAAAATTTTATGAAGTTATTCTCTGAATTTCTAATCAGACTAAAGCATATCATTGTTTAGTTGCCAACAAAGCATAATATCTGTAATTGTTTCTTTGAAATTTAGTTTTATATTTCTTTCAGCAAAAAATGATAATTTTAGAATTATGCATGTTTCTCAGACTTTGCAAGTGATAAATAATTAATAAAAAAAATCAAACCAGTTTAATGTTGTTAATGGATATTCAAAGCAACGATCCAGAACCACAGATGATCCTCCATTTTAATTAAGGTTCAGATTAACTTTTGGTCCTTTCTGATAATCACCAGTGCAGTTACTACAGAACACTTACCTGGCATTCTGTAAAGTAATTTTAGTCATCTCATATAGATATTGTATAATTTAGCTCTAATAAAATCCAATGAGCATCTGTGGTTTTGTATGTACACAGACTTCAAAATTCATAAATGATATTAAACTGTTTTTAAACTAAATTCAGAGAATGCTTCATAAAATTTTGAAATTTAAATACAGACTTGTTGTACAACATACTTTGAAGAATGTACTATACCATTATTTGGCAAGTAAATAGTAAAAGTTAATGCCCATTTACAGCATACATTTGGATGAATGCATCACTCAATTTTACCAAAATTAATTATTTGATTGAATTTAAGATCATGTTTATCACATGAACAGAAAACAACTTTTTTGGATCCTAAGATATTATTGACAATGGAATTTTTCATTAGTAAAGTGTTTACTATTATCAATTGTGTGTCAAACGAAATTATGTTTTAAATCAACTTTTCTGTATTAATTGCCATTTTATTAAAACCTTATTAAATAAAACCTATGGTATGAACTGTTTTTAATAAGCATGCCAAAAATATTTGAAAATGGTCTAAGTATTGACTCTATTGTGTTAGTTTTATTTTCATATGCATTTTTACTCATTTGACTCTAGAACAAAGCTTTTTTGCATAAGTCAATAGAGAACACTTAAAATTAGGTTTAGTAAAAAAGTGATTGTTTGTTTTTCAAGGACTGTGATTTGAAATTTAGGCCTCCACATTATTTTAACAAATGTGAACAATTATTTAAAAAAATATTTTACTAATTGATACATATCTACATTTAAATTAAATATAATTTAAAATTATTTGTTCACATTTGTTTAAAATCATTATGGAAAATAGTTAAAAATCACTTGTGTACAGTTTATGCTATGCAAATATTCTAATTCATTTTAATTTTAAAAATTTAATTTGGAATGTAAAATTCCTGGTCTGCTGTATAATGATATTTGATTTTCTCCAGCAGCACAATGTGTATTCCAGTATGAAAACCATAAGCTCTCAACTCATACTATACTGGACTCCTTATTTTCAAAATTGGTCATATGTTAGAAAAATGACTTTGGTCATACATTAGATGTTCATTTGTTAGACAAGTTATCCATTAGAGAATACAATTTTGTAATCTGGTCTAACAAATTGCCATTTAACAGATGACTGAAGGCATTTTTTTAAATGACTAATCTAACAGATTTCAAAATCAATGAATGTTAAGACATTTTGTAGCACTTGAATTAAATAGTTGCCTATAATTCTGGTTTTTATGAAATCTATATATGCTGTAATGATTCACTATGATTATTTGTCATTATATTCAAGTTTCTTTGAATATTTTTCCTTTTATCATTTTTTGCTTCTCTTTTTAGTCCTACCATGATAGCAAATGGTATGGATTGCAATGCTAATACCTTAAACATCGAAGCACCAGTCCCACAGAAACCAACTCCAGAATATCTTCAAGAGTTATTAAAAGACAAAAAACAGTTGCAAAGTCTACCCAATGCCTTCAAGCACGTTGAAACAGTATTAGAAAGAGGTGACTAGAATTGTTCACTTTTTTACTTATTTAATGGCTTATAATATGGTTTTACTTGGATCATTTATTATATTTTTGTTCTTAATTTATAGTAGAATTTATTCTATTTACTTGTTATATAAATTGCAAGAGTTCGAGAGAAACTTTTTCACATTAATGGCTCAGCTAACAGGAAACAAGATTCAGATCTGCCCGAGCCATAGGGTGCTACGACCGTGCTACAAGAGAAAGTGTTTGTCCCAGTTAAAGATAATCCTAATGTAAGTACTCCACCCTAGCGGTATTATATTAGAAAGTTTTAATATGTTAGTAGATAGGTATACAAGATTTAATTGAGTGGTCAGTATACATAATTTTTATTTTACATAAATTCTTGTATTATTTTTATCTACATATGTAGTTATTGAATTTATTATACCAAATTTTCGTTTTTCTAGAATTAATTATAAAAAAATCTTTTTATTTGTGTAATACTTTCTAGAATTATGTTATCTCTTTCATAATTTAGTTTCTGTTGTCTTTTATTGAATTTTATTTATCTGCACAGCAACACTACCTGGCTAGAGCTGCTGCCTAATAATCCGCAATTTTCTTTTTAAAGATATCATTAATTAGTTTTGTTTTCCATCCATTGAGTTACATTTTTGTCTTTTTTGTTGCTTAGTGGTTGGTACTTATGTTCAATCTGATTTTATTTGGCATCAGCTGCTTCGCAAAAATTTTGAGGAATTGTGTTTTTACAAAAATCGAGTGTTGCTAGACCTTTAATAAATTATGTTGTGTACAAGTTGGCAAATTGACAAGTGGTTGCCACACAAATGTCTTATTTTTATTTTTTGTGAGGGTACTCAATTGAATGATATTATTCAGCATATAGACGAACTTATTAAGTTTATTGGTAGAAGTAGTTTGCAAGTCGTAATACCTAATAATAATTTGCCAACTCAATCAGTTTCTTCCTGTGGGATTTCTGGTATGTAAATAAATCAGATTTACGTTATTAGACCATTTATAAATTGTCAGATGGTTTGTGGTAGAGATATAACCGAACAGCAGACACATCTTAGCTAGAGGAATGAGATACCAGAAAATCGATCAAGTTATAATAGTTATAATGTAAAATTCTCCTATTATCTATCAGAAGAACAATATGGATTGACTATCAAGATTTGATTAGCCTTGTTCGAGCTGCAATCAAAGATTAAGTTATGGTTTCTTCAAAATTTTGTAAAGGACAGATTTATCTTGATTTAGGCTAACATTTTTATTGAACTAATTGATGATTGTAGGATTTGATGAATTATAATTTTGTTACATAGCTATACTTGAGCGTCATAGTCTAATATCGCACGTAGTGAAACTTGTATCTGTTTAAGTTTAACTATTGTAATTTTATATACCCAGAATAGATACACTAAGCTTTTAAATCTTCCATGACTAAATGAATGGATATTATACTCAATTTTTCTGGAGAGATACAAAGCCAAATGATTACATACTAAGAATTGATTTTTAATGAAATCAGTACAGTATAACTATTTGTTGCTTTCTACGAAATATAACATGAAAGTTTTTGACAGCTTGTCATATTCAACTGTAGGCATTTGATTTTATAGTGGTACTAGTAGAAGGTGACTCAAAAATTTCATAAATAAAGCCAGAAACTGCTTTAATAAAAATTAGTCTAAATTTTTGGTGATAAACTTTATGTGTTCACAGATCAGAAATAATCAATTATTTCTAACCTGTGAACATGGCGTTTATCGCCGAAAATTTCGAGTAATCTACATATATTAAAGCAGTTTGTTGACTTAATTTATTTTTTCTATAGTGGTACTGTTTCAAGTATAAAATTTATTATTAATAAGATTAAAACAATTTATAATTGACATTTGATAGTTATATTAGAATGAGATCTCCGTAGTAATGCTATTTATTAATAAGTAAACTTGTTAGTTCTGTTGTTTTGTGTTGTTATGTTATTTATTAATAGTTTATTCTGTGTGTACATATTATTTTCTAATGTTGCTTTAATTACAAAGATTATGATGTTTTTATTTTTATGTTACTTTTTTAAATATTGGATACCTAAGTATACTGTGATAGCAATAGTCCAGTGGTAAGCTAGGGTCCAACCTCAAACTAATTGCTTCATAGGGTTTTTTACAATGGATTCATTGGCATTAGTTTTTTTTTCAGTATTTAAGATTAAAATGTTCATACCTTATATTTATTCCATATATCAGGCAGAATCCGATTTGTGGTTCCTATAGGCAACAAATTAGGTCTGTATATTGTTCACTGAAATTATAGTGTTTTTGTGTTTTATTTAATTTAAAAAAAATGAAGTGGACTAACTGATTCTTAATTCAATTTTTATATCTATAAATGGAATATTATTCATTGGTTTACTATATATATATATATTGCTTTACTTTTTAGTATAACTTTGTTGGACGACTATTGGGTCCCAGGGGCCTTACAGCCAAACAGTTGGAGCAAGATTTAGGATGCAAGATTATGGTCAGGGGTGTAGGTTCAATGCGTGATAAAAAGAAGGTAAGGGGGAGTCGTACGGTATCGAGGCTGAATTGCCAATTTCTAGAAGTTGGTGTTTGTCCACTCAACATACAAAATGAAGTTTGCTGTTTCGATTACATTATTATTGTATTGAACCAAATTGTATGAATAAACAAACCTCCTTGCCGGGTACCGTTGTTTCGCGTTGAACTGTTTAAAAATATTGTAAAAGATAATTATATTGATTTCACTATTCTTAAATATGTATACCTACATTATATAGTGGAATATTCTGGAGATCAAATTTACAACTATTCCATAGTAAATTTGACTTAATATTCGGAAACTTGGGTTTTGTTTGAATTATTTATACATTTAATTGATTTATCAACATTTAAACAAATATTTCACTGATTAGCAATGATAAATTATAGAATGTTATCTATATTTTGACAACATAATTAGTTCTAAATGAACATTTAAACATGTTACATGAAATTGACCCTAACTGTCACTAGGTTATAATTTTATATAATATCAAATAGTTATCATTGTATTATGTGGAAAGAACTTTAGAAAAAATCAAAATCGGTGTTATTTTAACTCTTTGAATACCATTTCTAATTTTAAATTTGGCTTAACTTGATTCGCATTTTGTGTTTTATACATGTGTAAATTTAGTAAGTATCTTAATACAATGAGTTTCTTTTTTTGCAAGCAGACGTCAAATGTTGTGTACCTATTATAATTTCATTTATGATCAGGCTTAGTGACATTCAGCTTCAGTTGGTTGAAGTATGACGTATCTATTATATTCTTTAATAGAAAAATAGATTTTTAGAATATTATGTAGGTATACGCAGACCAGTATCTATACATATATCGTTTCTTGTAGCATTTAGTTCAAGACATAAGATTATTGATGTCTATTAACTTGTTGATGCTCTTTTGTTTTCACATGTGAGGATATCTTTTCTCATGTATGTAGATATACATCTGGGTGTGTTTCTGAAGTTGTGTAGGCTAAAAGACGCGGAACTTTGATGTTAGTACTTCTAGATAGCTCATTAAAATCTAAGTGAATGGATGATCTTGAATTTCTATTATCCTGGAAAGTATCAATCACTGTTGGTATTGATGATAAACTTCCAAATGCAGTTAGCTGTTTGATGGAGGTGATCGATATTATATCTACTTCTAGAAATTAATTTTTTATTTGTGTTCAAAAACATCACCGGCTTTTTGTTTGAAACTTTGATTTATAAGAGCCCTATTATTAATTTGACAACTACATAATTCTTTCATTGTCCATATTTCTGACATTTTAGACAGTGGGGCAACGATTTAAATTATGCTCGAGTTTCGAGATTGAAAACATTAAAAAAAAATTAAGACTTGTCGGGACCAAACTTAAATTTCAGATGACATACAAATTAATGCAACATGTTTTTTGATAATTTTACTTTTATTAATTATGTACTTACATTGTTGTACAATAGTAGAGTCAAAGTTATTTTATATATATTTATAGGAAGATCAAAATCGTGGGAAGCCCAATTGGGAGCATCTGAGTGAAGAACTACATGTGCTAATCAGTGTGGAAGACACTCCTAACAGGGCAGAAATTAAAATGAAACGCGCAGTGGAGACCATCAGAGGATTCCTAGAACAAGGTGTTAAGACTGTAAGTCAATTATTCTCTTTATATAATGCACGTACATGATAACGACTACTATTTTTAGATAAGGTGATATCTCTAATAAAGTTCTTAAGATTGTTACCCAACCAATAGACTTTGTAAAAGATTGCCAGATAACTAGAAAAATCAAAGGCTTTGAGGATTTCTTTTATTTTATAACTTTTGTTTAATTTGTCATTCAGTCTGAGCAGCTAGTAAGTAAATAGTAATGTATCTCTTCTTATACTATGTGGTTTTAGTATTTCCATTCTATTCTTTAGCAGTAGGTAGGCATTGTAGACCTATAAAAGAACAAAACCTTATTAATCTTCCGAATGTTTGCTATTATATCAGTATGGTAGGTAGTTGCTAGTGTTGTTCGAAACAAGGCTATTTCCTAGAAGGTAATGCATTAACTGTCATTATTATGGAACAGGAGAGGCTATAATATTTGTTATAATATTAAAAAATTTAGCTGCTATAGCGCCACACATTTCTTTTTTTAATATTATGCTGCTTATACGTTATTGAGATAAAAGAGCTGAAAATTGCGTCTTCATGACAAAATGCGCTGTGTGACATTTCTGTAACAACTATCACTCAAGTATTGAGGTGGTTTTGTTAGATGTAATGTGATAATAATAAGCATAATTGGATATACGAACCATTCAAGTTTATTCATAAATCATTCTACACTAATAAAATCTGTTTATTTCTATAAATTTATAACGAAAAGTTTTACTCTATGTGCAAAAGAAGTTAAATTTCTTTTGATTTCTATTTAGTGTTTTAATATAACACAATGTGGTAAAGCAGCCACATAGAAACAGCGTACAATTTTATGGTGGTATTTTCTGATATTCTTGTTAACTATCGCTGTTGCTTATGCACTTATTTGACATGTTAGAACAGAAATTTACGTTGAACTCTCGGTGGGTGATGGTGTAGGCACTAGAGTCGGGGTTGTAGTGTGATGGCAACTGAAGTTGAAGGAATAGTGAGGGGGCTGTTGTGCTAATAGCTGCATAGTTAAGGTTGACACCATCATAAAGTTATTTTGATGTACCTAATTTCTTTGGTGCTCTTTGCAGCTTAAGAATAATTGTGGGGGTCTTATGGCATCTATTTGGCTATACATAAATGAGTAAGAAGTTTATAGATTGGCATTCTTTTAGTATAATATGTATATCCATTGCATTACATCGATAAAGGTCCATTCTCTCAGATTGATGACTGTTTCATTTAGTTTTATAATATAGCCTTAGGTACTACACTCACACATACATACACAGTTTCTTTTCTTCTGATAGTAGTTTGAAACTCAAAGAATGCTGGCTCTTTGTAACTTGAACATATGAGCTGTATGAGCGACCATAAAGAAGTTCATCATATTTGTTTATTATGTGAAACCAAGGTTGTACTAGAGTAGGTATCCATAATAGATTATAGCCTTGACTCATAATTGGAGTTTAATAGTGAATTGTTTTAATTTGTAAGTTTTATAAATGGAGGGGGGGGATGTACAAGGAGGTATCTCCTGCAGTTTCGTGTTACCACCCTGATTAATTCTATGTTGAATATTTTCTTGCAGCTTTAATTAATTTAGTTGAATGTTGCTTATTGTTCAACAGTTCTTTTCTTGTTAAAATTAACTCTTGATTAGCAATTTCAGTCATGTTAAAGTTTTCGTTATACCTTCCGGCTAGTGTTGTATTCTGAAGAATCATTTCAACTTAGTAGATGATGCAAATTATTTTGTATGAAAGAAATATAGAGATGGTTAGGTACATCTAGGTACAACTAAAATAATAATGGTGATCATATTTAAAAAAAATAATCTAGGTTGATCATTATTGACAAGGTAGCCAAAACAGTCTTGTGTTCAGATGTCTTCTGTTATAGTTTTCACAAAGATAATATGTTTATTATAACATTTCATATATAACTAGGTAATTCTCTGTGATAGGTATAAAATGCTTTTGGATTGATTTATTTTCTATAGTAAGCTAGATTACCCTGTATCGGGTTGCTTTATATGCAACTGATATTCAAATATTTGAATAGCAATATTGAATTAAGTAAGAATCTTTGCATCCGTTTTTTCAATCTCATTACAAAGACCCAGTAGAAATTAAACCTTTAAACAATATAAGTAGCTATAGTTTATCTTCTATTAATTGGTCCATAAGCATCTTTCTAATCAATACTTATCTTGTTTTCTTATGCTGCGTGTCTGCTGTCGTTTAATTTTTGCAGTACTTAACTGGTGTTTCTGCATCAAATATTTGAAGTTACTTTCAGTAATTAATTTAATTTATTATCAAATGAATGATATGCTTCTCTGATAGATACCTCCTACATTATTGTCGATTACCTCTATATTATTTCCAACTATATAATATCTAAACTTATAATAAGGAAAGCTATTTTTATAACTTAAATGTAGTGTTATCAAGGCAACCATTGCAAGTAAGCAGTTTGTAAAACAATTTGGTTGCTTAGTAGATGGATGAGTGGATTTGAATTTAATTTAATTTAGTTTCCTTATTACTTCATCAGAGTTATAATGCTCTGGTTGATAGTGTGTGTTTAAATGTATAAAGAATATTAATTATCACCGTTTTTTAAATTTATGTTTCACTAAGTTTTTAGCCTATTAATTAACTAGAAATCTAAGCTTAGAATTGTAATTTCCAAGTGATATTTGTTTTATGGCAATATGTAATAATAAACACTACATTTACTGAATAACAAAATTTTTGTAGAAAAACAAATGATTAACTAGTTGAAGTTTTTAATTACTGTATTTTGCATTTTATATAGTAACTTATAGGATGAGAAAGTAACCTTTTTAAGAATCTTTTTATTCTATTATTAACTTCAAAATATCCACGCTGCCAGATACAAAACCTTTAAATATATCCCAAAGTTCAGAGCTAATTTGAAATTTCACAACATAAACTTTCTGTCAAAATAGAATTTTCCTTCATAATGAAATTTTTATGATTTTAAAACTAGTTTGAGAAAACCTTTTCTGTGATTTTTATTTGCATGTCATTTTTAAAATTCCAAAATTTAGAATTCGAAACATTGCAATGTATTTTGTGGAAGGTTGCAATATAATAAAGCCTTATTTTGAAATGACAATTACTTTTATTTATCATTATCTAAGAATCTAATTTTCTGCCTTGTTCTTATTAAATTCATACGTATCAGTTAAAGGGAGTGTTTTTGTTTAGGATAGTATCATCTTTCATCAGTTTAAATTAAATTGAATTAACATACTTTTTGAAAATAAAATAAAAAATTTCAAAATATAGAAATATAAAAATATGACAGAAATTCGTCGAGTATCAAAGAGTAAGATCTAACATCTAAATACAAAGCATCTCAATAATTTATTGAACCATTTTCATGCATATAGATTATTCATAAATAGCTTTTTCACTCGAGGTGTCGTTTTGTTGTTTGCCATATTTTACACATTCTTAAGTGGAAATATTGTTTCTTAAATGGCGGGAGGTTTTATCATTAACTGTTGATGATAAAACCTCCCGCCATTTAAGAAACAATATTTCCACTTAGGCATGTGATTTCTCCGGCTTTTCCGACTTTTTGAGGTCTTCAGACTGCCATTTTGAAATTTAGGCCTATTTTTGTTCTATTTTGTTATTTTACTGTTAATCTCCGACTTATTAATTATACCTCAGTCATATGCCTGTTAACATTAAAAGTTAAGTTTGAATATCAGTAGTCTAGAACTAAACTTACTATTACTTATAACATAAGTAGGTTGGCGAGATTTTAGGAACAAATGTTTCAGTTTTATCCTACATAATGAAATCTTAGGTTGAAGCCAGTTTATTTTAGTTTCTATAAACCTTGAACGTTAGACTAATTATTTCTTACACCTTTTATTACGATGACTAAAAGTTGTGATTTCCCGGCCTCGATCTGCCATGTGGAGATTGTATCTCTGTTTTTCAAACAGCCTTCTATTGATGTAAGTATATATTAGGTTCTGTTCTATTAGAGATATGTATGTATTTATTTTTGTTTATTTGCCTTTTTTGGACGTTATATTAATTTTAAAATGTTCTTTTCTTTAACAGTGGGATAGATGTTAGGACTGGCCTCATTTTTGGTCATTTGTATAAAATAAAATTTGATGTAAGTTCAGAAATATGCGCAGCACGGACTGCTACTTTAGTTATATAGCCTTGCCTGTCCCCAACCGTAGTAGGTAGCTTCAGTTGGGTAGGTTTTATGTTGAATGTTGGACGAATGTGTGTTGTGTACATTATACATAGGAAGTTATTTACTATGGTCTTCTTCGCGCAGTGTGCTTTTGGGAGGTAATAGCACCTTTTTCCTGTGTAAGAAACTAATGACACCATCTATTACTAAAGTTCTCTTGGTACACATGTAGGTATCTTATACGACAATCTAAAATTGCCAAGTAAAAAACGCATCATACTATACTACCGTCGCTCCTGTTTAAATTATCTTTATGGCATGTACATCATGGATGCTTCTTTCTGAGATTTTAGGGTAAAGTTTATTAATAATGCTGCTCTATTACGTGCGTAGCTTGGGAAAGTGATTTTCTGTAACGAAAGTTAAGGAATACATGTGTATCTAAGAAAATGTTAAAATTACCGCCAGCTGTTTTTTTTCTTTCATGGCAATTGTTTGCAATATTTATTATTTTTAAAACCCAAGATCTGTGTGTTTAGCATCAGGCTCAATTACAAAACGATTGACTGTCTCTTTTGCAAATTAATTAAATCTTTTTAATAGCTCAACGGTGATAAAAAAATTCTTCCCAAAACATATGTACGAAATGTTCTGTCAGTTGTGTGTTATTACATGCTGAAATGGATGCTTAGATGATTTTCAGGAAATCAAAATCAGCAACAGTTGTTCTTATAGTTTGTGTAGATAATTTGAGACGGTTTTGTTGTTGTTGTTGTTTGTTAATATTCATCTGTTTTGTTTTATTGATGTATGTATTTTGCCATCTTTGATCAAATTATATTGTTAAATTAAGGCGTTTTGGCGTACCAAGGCGGCGGAGCAGATTTTAGACACATATAATCAATCAGAAAGTTTTGTGTCTATCTTGCTGTGAATAAAGTTTCATGGTACCTATAGCTGTGGATAACTCGGGTTGCGTGTTCATCTTGTAGAATTCAAACTGTTCTTGATTGCCTATAAATAGAAGATGTACCGGCTACGACGAGTAGTTAGGCTGAGATGCGAGTTTTTTTTGAGACAACTTACCCAGTGTGTATCTATCTATGCTCAATCCATTTATATAATATGTATGTCAGATAGGTAAGTGGATTTGCAAGTGTTCTTTATTTATGTATTATCCACACCGGTTTCACATTAGATTTCTCTGATCTTGATATTTTTGTTGTATGTTAGTGTGTATTATCCAGTGTTTTGGCCAGTTGGTATAATTTAAGAACGAAGTAGCAATAGAGGACAAAACAGTTTTGCTTTGATTTAAAGTAAGTGACTGCTTACTCCTCCCGGCTGGCCAACCACCACTTCCTCCACTTGAACAAGACAGCAGTCTCCGTGTCGAGGAGGCACAAATAAGATTTCCTTGTGTTTCACAAACTTGTGGTTCTCCTCCTAGATTTAGCCGTATGTCCAATATCGGCTGAGGTTAGCTCGTATAGTTGATACTCACGATCTATTGCTAGTACACAGTTGGAGATTGTACAACATTGAAAACTTGTATACATACTCCATTGTAAAAAAAAGTATGGATATATCATCTTCCCCAGATTCATGCTAGCTATATGATGACTGGATAAGTCTAGCTAGGTACCTAACGACTAATTTTACAGAATGTCTTGCAAACTTATACCTAGGAATGGTATGGGCGCTAAAAATGACATATTTTATTTTTTAAGATCATGTCTAAAACAGTCACAATATTCTACAATGTGCTGCTATATTTTTATACTAATTATTAGTCCTTGTTTGGATGTGATGTTTAGCTACTGTATAATGTGTATAGTGAATACCAACCAAGTCTTTTATATCCTGAGTCGAGTTCTACAGGGAATATATAACGAGGTCGGTTAGTTTTCTTGCGTGAAATTGAAGAAGAAACAAACAGATTTGTAATTTTGTTTTTGATTATGACTATAATGATTAGCGTTGTAATATAATGTGATCATAGATTTTTATCATTTGTTGTTCGTTATTGTATGTGGGTTGATTTCGTATATTCCACATTAACTTAGGGAAATTTTACCTAATTGAGATATTACTAAATTCCGGACAATTATGTTGGTCTTAATTAATTTTGTATTTTATTATTGACAAAAGGTTACCTGTTGAAAATTGTTAATGATCATAACCTAGTTATTTGTGTGTATAATCATAAGTTTTTTAAAAGGTCAGATATTGTGTTTTATAGATTATCATTTCTCTAAACCATCTAAGGGTTACCTAACACCCGACCCATCTCATAGAATGTCCAGTTTGAATAAAACACACCTTGCAGAATACCCATCTCACATACCCCACTCACTATCTTGCACAAAATCCATTTTGCATACCATTAATTTTCAATATATTTATTTTAACATGTATTGATATTTTGTTATAACAGTATCGTTGAATGCAAAATTAAAATAGCCATAGAATTTTTATAGCTTTTTTCTGCTATCGTGTTTTTGTAGACTGTATTTTCTCGTTTCTTTCGATTGCATTTCTGGCTATTTAATTTAACTTATTTAAGTCATTATTTTACTACTTCTTTACTTTAAAATGTTCATTTTGTACTTGACTAGAATTTTCCGAATATACAGATGCCGAATCTATTAATTAAATATCTTAAAAATTAGAAAATAAATATATATTTTTTTAAATGTGCAAAAATATCCCTCTTTATTTAAAAAGACCTTTTCACCTTGCGAATTGGATTTATGCCAACTAAGTATTCTGCGAACTAGGGATTATGCGAAATGGGTTCATGCGAAGTGGATCTTATGCGAGATGGGTGGTGTACACCTTATAAAGATGCTAAACAGTAGGTATTTACCTACATAGTTTTAGAGAGTCTACACCTATCATATGCAGGCTACTGTTTTGTAGTCTACATATATTGAATTGAAAACAGACGTATTCATTAATTTGGTTAAATAAAATACATATTACCTCTTACTTTTTTTTAATTAACATGCATGTATTTCTTTATAAAAATATATACATTTAGGGTATCAAGAATTTTGAGATATTCATGTAAGTAATGTGTGTAGTGTAGCAATATTACATTCTACTATGTATGTTTATTCAGGCGTTTGGTTACCAAAGAAGTGTATTTGAATTAGTTTTTATTTTATCTTCACACATTTCTCTTTTTTTCCTAAATACATTAAGAATCAATGTATGTATATAAAATTTCGTTAAGTAGAACTTTTTAGAGCAGTTTCAGTAGCAGCTGTTTTTCTTAATGTATTTTTTGAGGTAATTATAAGAAGAACTTTATATTTGATTTTTTTGTTATGAAATTTTTCTATACATCACTCTACTGGTGTAAGTTTAAATTTCGAATAAGAAATCAGAATTGGTGTTTTTACTTCTGTTTGTTTGTTTTATTTTAATAATTAATATGTGCGTCAAAGATAAGATAGGTGGTACGTTTTTCAAACAAATTGTTTTGGTTTTTGTAGAGCTACTGATTTTACTTTTGAATAATTGTCCATAGATAACAGAAAGCTCCTTCTTGCTACCACTTAATTCTATAATATCCCGCCCATCTGGATCCGACACGACAGGCTTTAATATATAGAGAGAAGAGATGCAAGGAGTGATCTTGAGCAAAATACGAGTCTCTATTTAGTTTGCTGTCATTGACAGAACTCAAATATCTTTTTACCATTTTTCTGACAGCCATCTTCCTTCTCCTTCTTCAACTATAGTTTAGTTTTTGGGCCGTTTTGCCCTTTCTTTACTTCACTCTTTAAAGTAGGTATAGCAGATATTATCAGCCTGCCTATATGCACCTACTCGACATTTCCTTCGTATAATGTTTCTAATACGACAAACTCAAGCTACACCATAGAGATAGGTTTAGATCCAATTGCATTTCTATGTTCCACATTTGTGTCTTTGAATTTTCTTAGTTCTGTCGTTTTTCCATGATTTGCTTATCGTTAAGATAGTATTATGTGTATTTAAATATTGCTGCCTATTCACAATATTTTATTTATACTACTATGCTGTATTAGAATGAATAATTTTAATACCGATGTTGTGGGATATCATCCATGTATAGGTATAGCTTTTACACAGATAGTGAAAATCATGACGATAAGCAAAAAACGCCTTTTGGCATATTATCCGATATACAGTTTATAGTATCACAGTACAGCTATATTATTTATTTTGTGAAATCCCAGATTTTTGTTAGATTTATCGGGATTAGTAATAGAATGTCGCCTTCTCTTTAGATATATGTACATGTTATTCAGAATCTATAGAAAGGATAACCAGTTCGCAGAAATTTCGAAATTATAAATCACTATAGCTTTGAGTGCTATCTTTGTGTTTTTGTTATCACATTATAAGACTGAGATTTGCGTGTTTAATATCAAGATAACTCATAGGTATTATTTCTTTGTTTCATAGCGAAAATTCTATCTGATATATTAGTAGTTTTTTATTTTGGTTTTGGTTTCTGGAGGGGGGCACTTAATATGTTGATAATAAGATATGTTG
This sequence comes from Parotoplana pacifica, assembly GCA_034780595.1. NCBI lineage: Eukaryota > Metazoa > Platyhelminthes > Proseriata > Otoplanidae > Parotoplana > Parotoplana pacifica. The sequence continues at coordinate 17,999 of JAUYWI010077086.1, forward strand.
TTCTTGATTATAATACAATTTATGATAGCTAAATAGTCAAATCTTTCTGTCGCATTAATATTAGCTATTTATCATTCTGCTACTTGTTTTAATTCTAATGTACCATTATATGTTTGAAGTGATGGGTTTTATATCTGGCGTATTTCTTAACATTAAATATGTTTTGTTATTGGCAAACTTTTTAAATTAAATTAACATTATTTCTTTTCAGTAGTTACTCGTCATAAAATGTTCGTTTGTGTTTATTTAAACAAAATGTAAAATTTCTCTAGGTACCTATTGCATTTTTAGTACACTAAATTTTATTTTATTAGACATCTAATTTTAGGCAAGAACAATGAATTTATTAAATTAGATTGTTATCCTTTAAATTGTAAAGAACAATATTTATATTTAACTACGTAAAGCTTACATTTAGAATTTATATTTACATTGGTTCATTTCATTAAGGCCTGAAAAAACATCCATAAAAATGTTGATTTTCTTAAATAATATGTGTACATACAATTGAGAAATACCACGTTACTTTGCGATAAGTTCACTAAGAATTCTGGGTCAGTATTAAAACAGTTTCCAGAGACATGTTAAAAATAGGATTCTCTTAAAAAGTTATATTCAATATTATATTTATTTACGGATGCTCTGAAAATTGCTGTTTCAAGTATTTGACAATGGCATTGTACTCCTACCGGAAGCCGGCATTTCTCTTCTTTAGCTTACTAGGAATAGGCCAAACCCTGGCAGTCTGGGAAGGTTCCACCACAACACTGCTGCTGCTTGGAATTCTAGTCTTGAAGTATCTATGTAGTAACATCTCTTATGAATTACAGCTACCAATTTTTAATCTGCCTACCTATTATTCAGGCCGGGTGTCTCCTCATTGCCAATATTCCGGTTTGTAATAACTAAACTTAATTTTAATTTAGCCTTGCATTCATTCCATCGGTTCAGACTGTTGAGATGTCTTTATGCTTCCCTCTGATTTTAAAGCATATTTTAATAAATCGGCACTCATTAGCTTTGGTAATATTTAGGTATTGCGTTGAGGAAAGTTTTTCTCCTAACAACACAAATATCTTTTTTGCTATCTTTCTATTACTGTTTTAGGTTAATAAAATATGCCAGCGTTTATTAGATATTCTATCTTTTTTTAAAGATAAAACATAACAAACTTTTTCTTCAACACCCGATTTTGTCTGCAATCGTCTCAACTCTGCCTTAGTGTATAGGTAATAAAAATTTTATGTTTACGAATTTCTAGTTTGTTTTTCTTTGGTATATATGTTTAAAGGAAATACGATACTCGGTCTAGTTATTATAAAAGATGCAAGGAGCTAAATCTTTATTAAAAGGACCGATAGAATTTAGTAAGAATTTTCTAGTTGATATGGATATTATTGTTTTTCTTCAATACGTTAGTTCGACTTTTATTTCCCATACATGATTTCTATTATAGTGAATCAATACTGAATGTTTCAAGATATCATAATTTATTACAAGTTCACGTGTTTTCCTAAGAAATTTGTTTCTTTTATTATTGTTTCAATGGAAGTATTAATTATAGAAGGTTATTTTTATATCCATAAATATCGAATCAGTTTGATCTATTGGTTGGGATAACAATTTATAGATAGCATAGCGTAAACCTAAAATATAGATCTATCCTATTCAAAAAATCTTTATTATTATTAGGGTTGGTATCACTCCACATCTAGTTTTGTTTATAAGATAAAACGGTTTTATTTATGGCATTCACTTTCATAATATCTTGCTTTTCTGTTATGAAAGTAGATGTCATAATAATTTTTATTTTAATTAATCTTCAAAGTTAAAAATCTTTTCTTATTTAGAAATGAAGAAATTTAAAATTCATTCTGTTCGACAGATGTGACTATATTTTTCTATTTTAAACGCACTTTTGGTGCCTAATCTGTAGGTAAAGATGTATTTTTAATGTTCGGTATAAATATTGCAGCACCTGATTATTGAATGTACTTGTATTTTTTGGGACAAAGAAATTTTGTTTTCAAAGACTTGCTTGTGTCTAGTCTAGCTTTGTTGCTTTATAAATATTCATCTGGTGATTGATGTTTTGCCCCCCTCTTTCTTAGCCCGAGAACGAAGATAGTCTGAAACAGATGCAGCTCATGGAATTGGCCATTTTGAACGGTACCCAGACTCGTATTAGTCAAGCTAATCATAGTATACTTGCTGTTTAACGCTCTCTAACCAACCTAGGCTTGTGTTTCTAATATTTTTTTTAACTAATGGTGGTATCAAAGAATTAAAAATCATTTTATATATCTACACAGTTTTAGTAATAATTAACTGGTGAATTCAATGCCTCTTAGTTAGATTTGATTTATAAATAATATTTCTAATATTCTAATAACCTCATCACTACTTTTTTTTAATTTTAAGGCTGTTTGTAGGGATTTGTAGCGTTAATAATAATGTATTTTTACACTGACATTATACTGACCAAGCTTGCCTACATTGCTAGTGAATATTTATATAAACTGACATATTGAAGCTGAGAAAGGAGGAATGTGCTTTTTATTTCAAATTCAAAATTAAGCAATTGTTCAATATTGGCTAATTGAGTAGTCCAGTTTTCAGATAAGCAGAATATCAGCTTATTTGAACATTGTTGTTATTTTCTAATAACATTGTTTTATTATTTTATTAATACTGACTATTGCTTCCTTTCTGTGGTGAAATTAGTTACATACAACAGCAAAAAATAAACCCGTCCAATCCGACAAGTGGATTTCTTATTTGAATATATTTTAAATTCCAAAACCAACATTGCATTAGAACAACTATCAAAAATATCTTTATTAGTGGATGGTTTTATTTTTTCAAAAATAACAATATGATTTTAATTGATGGTGCTATATTAACAAACTTGCTTTCTTGCCTCTACGATAATTACCTGCCAACAATTATTGTGTTAGCACACATAAATTTGAATGTTTTAATTGGAAATGAGTGAGTCCAAATATTTTAATTGATTCAGGTACTGTTTTCAATCACTAATACAATGTAATTAATTATAATCTTTTTTTTAATCACCAATACTTTCAGTGGCTCGGTATGTATGATAATACACTGTTTTTTGCCTCCGTAAATTATTTTACTTGTGCATTCTCAGAGAAAAGGTTCTAGAAGTTGGTGATTGGTTTTATTATTTTAATTTGAGTTAGAGGGTCTACTACTACTCATATATACATAAGTAGTAATTATCGTGCATTTATAGCAATTTTATGTAATTGACAAGCTCATTTCTATTGTGCTTGATTTATACATAGCATATTTTTAATAACTGCTCCAGAAATTTGTATGCTACTTTTAAAAATATAATTATAATGCTATACATACCATGGCATAATTCTTTAATTTTGTGTTATTATTATTCTATTATGAAGTTCATAATGGTATATTAGTAGGCACTTATTTTAAATGTTTTTTTTTTTGTAATGGATTTGTTTAATAATTTTGTTGGTATTGCACTTCATAATTATTGTAGTCTATTATGATCTGCTAGAAGCAACGTTTCACAAATTATCTCTGAAAGTTTCTATTTGTAGATACCAACTGCTCACACTACAACCGATTTAATTAAAAGATATAGTGTCCACCATATTTCTTAAAATAAATGACATGAGATATTTCTCAAAACAATAATATAATTGTGTGGTAGTTTCGTCATTTATAAATGTCCCAGTGTCCTCATAGAATAACCTTTTTAGAGCACCATGCCAGGTCATAGGTATATCTGCTCACGTAGCTAATATATTCAAATTTGAAAATTAAATATAATAATGTAGGAATAACATAAATTTTCAAAAATATTTTATATAAATTGCATAACCACTAAAATAGTAAAATATGTTGTACATAGGAATAGATATTTATATCATATCTCTAATATGGTTTTATATTATGGCCTAAATGCCTAACTTATTTTATTACGTATGGGCTTATGGGTGTACTTACTGCGGTCATTAAATTAATATTGATTAGTTTTAACCATGACGGTGTTTGGGTTTTGTTTTTTGCTCTAGCCGGAAGGAGAAGATGAAATTAAGAAGCGACAGTTAATGGAACTTGCCATTATTAATGGCACTTACCGTGATACAAGTCGTAAGGGTGAACAGTCCTCTAGTGAAGGCGACACTTCCACAGACGTGCCAGCCACTAGTGCAAACAGTTCTGGAACTGTTGCTGTGCCCACTAGCACAATATCCGCTTCCTCTGTTGCTACAGCAACAGCAGCTGTGGTCTTGTTGGCAAGGCGTAAGTGCATCAGCCAATGGGAGTGACCTGCCTGCATGTTCTGATTTAATTGGTTGTGTTTGGTAGTATTCAACACAGCCCCTTATTGAATGTCGTCAGAATTTTAACCAATCAGTATTTCGCACGTGTCCATGTTAGATAATTCTTGTTACTTTCGATGTTATCTTAACAGGCCCATTATACTGCACGTTGTTTTTATATTTTTTTCTTCCCATTATTGTATATAACAGAAACTAACCAATGTGATTTACTTATTGATCTTATTGTTGTATTGATCAATGATGTAGAGACATAAGTTCTTTATAGGATTTTTTATAAAACACAAACATAGTTTAATTTTACTAAATTGTCTATATAAATAACTAGCCAGTAGAAAATGTCTTTATCAATTTACTTGATATTTAGTTAGAAATAAAATAAAAAAAACACAATGATATTTGGTGTTTAAATTTAATCTTCATTGTGTATTTAATTAAATCAAACTTTGTGTATTTTCTTTTGTATATGTTAGAGTCATTTGCTTATTTTATGGGTTTTTGTGGAAATAAGGGTAAAAGATATGTAATTGCATCATTCCATTTGTCTGCTATATATAGGAGACCATTATACTACATATTACACGTATAAAAATATGCTTTGAAACTGATTTGCCATGGAAGTAGTTTGCTATTAGTGATCGTTTTTATATCTGCTTTTAAAAATACATAATGTATTTGTACTATGCCAATGACTATCGACCATGATAGGTTTTTATGTTAAGAAAGGTTTTCAGCAGTACATAATTGTGAATAATTTCCAAAATATGCTTATTAAGTCTAAAACTTTACAAAAGTATGTGCACAAAGTACAAAATATTTGTTGCATAGATATTAATTAATTTCTATGATTTACACAATGCCAAATCTCCATCTGATTTCTATGCTACTGCATTTCGCTAATTAAAGGTGTTATAGTTTTTCGGGACATGTATCGTTTACAGTCAACGATTTTGGTCGAATATATGTACATATAGCGCAGTGTAGATATGTGTATAGATAATGTTTTTAATTAATTGCTTTACATGTTGTGTGTTACCTATCTGATAGAAAGTATTTATGTTTTACTAATACATTTATTATTTATATCATGCTTCAATAAATGACTGAAATCAAAAACAGTGATTTTTGTCATAAATTTGTTTTCTGTGTTTATTGAAGTAAGTGTACTAATTTGTGGGTATTCTTCCTGTTTCTTGTTTATTATATTATAAATATATGTGTATATTTTATTACTGTCAAATTTGCACAAAATAAACAGTCAGCTCCACTGAATTGAATCTAAAAAGTTTGTATGAATTCTAAACAGCTATAAGTAGATATTTCTCTGGGCGAAAAATCAAAGTTGTTTTGCTATTTGTATCGTTAAGCATTATTGTGTGAGAAATTCTAATTAGACAAACCGAAAATAAAACACGCAAATACCTTAGTTACGGGGTTGTGATCGCTGCTTCGTTAGGTACTTCCGGTTTGCCCACAAATTATGCGCAAGTTTTGATGGAATATGAAAATCTGCTCCTTATTTTATGTACATCTAAGTATCCCTAGGTATGTGTGTGTGTAGGTTTATGCAGCTGTATAATACTAATTTGCATTTCAATAAATTGGTCTTATTGTTTGTGCGGTACCTAGTGTTAAAAAAGTGGCAAAGCTTCTGATTTTAAGTTTGCTATCAACTTATTTTGTCTTATTCAATCTCAGCAATATTTTGCTTTATTTGGCTGTCAAGTTATAAATTAATAGCTGAACTGACTCTGCTACAGAGTTGGCAGTAATTTTGTAATTAAACTTCCGCTTATTTTTTTATGCAAATAAGTTGGCTTAAATGTTTTTTTATTAGTTTTTATTAGAGTATGACAGTTTTACCTTACGAAAACACAGCCAGTTGGTTTTATACTCTAAAACGCTTTTATATCAATTTATATTCACAATATAGTTTCATTGTCAAACTCAAAACCGCGAGATTTGTCTTTTTTAAACTTATAAATACTTTTAGCTAATTTACTCAGATTTTAATGATAAATTCTTGTTTTAATTTATAGAAAAAGAGAAACAAGCGCAGCAACTGCAAGTGCACCAAGCGGCCCTTATCCAAAGCAATCAGCTTCTCCAAGCTAATGCACTCAATGCAGCGGCTCAGATCAATCCCCTTCTTAGATTACAAGGAACGTCCAATCAAAATCACACCAATTTTTTACTAGCTCAAGCACAAGTGAGAATGATTTCACTTTAAAAACAAATCAAATGTTTTCATTAATAAGTCTATTTGCAGCACATAAGCTGGTGTTTTGCTATCTATTAGCAAAAATGATCAAAGAACCTCATGCATAGTACATTACACTGTAGTAGGGTGACACAAAACATGTCATTAAACGTTGTTTATTGAAGATAGATGGCAAACAAAAGAACTATCAGAGTCTTAAGGAGTTTTTCGTAATAAAGTTTCTTCTGTGATTCGATGCCCTTTAGGATCTCGTGACCGATCTCTGAAAAATGGAGAAATCGATTAAATGAGCTCTGAATTAGAAAATTCTCCT
>JAUYWI010077087.1:0-13637 GCA_034780595.1 Parotoplana pacifica
ACAAATCTCTGTTGGTGCATCATACCTAGCTTAAATTAGAAATTTAACTCGGGTTTAAATTTTAATCTCTGTTGGTGATTGAAAGTGTGAATTTTAAATATTCTAACTATGTAGTTATGTTTTAGAACAAGGTTTCAAAATGAGCTATTCGAGCTAACATTGAAAATGGTCATCGTTTCAATTAGCTTAGATATTTCAGTTCCAACATTTTTGTTTTATTTCAAAGCTATAAATAATGAGAAAAAGATGGTCAAAAATAGTAAAACTAAAGCTATTTCAAAAATAATCATCATAATTTTTTGCAATATCAATAGTAGTGTTTCACATTTTAAAAATATGGCCACTCATCTTTTAGTCAAACTTGGTCTTTAGAAGTATCTAACTATTTAAATGCAATATATAGGTACATACCTAGAAGTATACTGAGACCACCAACATTATGTTTGGATCTTGAATGATTAATATTGTACCTACTAGCCCAATTAGTTTATCATTTATGCCAGCCACGTCACCTTTAATCATCGAATAAACTAACTTTTGTTTTATATTTTTTGTATCTTTATTCAGTTATAATTATTAGATCACCTGGAAATTACGGGAAAATAATCGAATAATATTTTAATCGCATAGTGGCATTTCCTTGAAATAATTGAAATTTAACCAACTTAATTACAATTTACTGCAAAATTGATTGGCTATTTTTCACAATTTGTTACAGTAATGAACGTAGCTAACAGGGAGGATTATCATTCGTCATGCATACTCCTAAAGATTTTAACTTTCATAGTGTCGTAAAAACAAATAAAAACTGCAATGTTTAAATATTTCAGCCAAAAACAATTTTACTGAAAACTGATTGATTGTCAGGGCCAACTGACAGCCATTCAGATTTCAACAAAATTGTCCGGAAATCCATGATTATTTTATAAATATTCGTTTTGCTACACATTTTATAAAAATATAGCTAGCATTGTCTTAAATTTAAATATTGTGTTCAATTGATTTAATGAAAATTAAAAGTTCTTGTTTCAGACCTACAAAATATAACCATATGAAGAAACATTACCTGTCATATCTAAAGAAACACGTCTTAACTCTTCGTTGGCCTTCACTTTTTTAGTCCTTGGGGGTAGTCATGAACCACAGAAAATGAATTTGGTTAAGGTACATTGAATTCATAGACAAAAAATCGAGTGGCCATCAATTTTTAGGCCCTTAAAAAATCGGGGCTTTTATAGTCTTTCGAGAAATATGCCATTCATGTGTTCAAATGTTAATCTTTTATATAAAACAATTTAAAAAATATTTATTTTCAGGGACTGGGCGGGCACTACAACCAATAAAAATTGACCATTATGCATTTATAAATAATATATTCAATTTAGGTACTTCAACCAATAAAAATTGAATACTTAATTTGGAAGGTCATACAAACTTGAAATTTGGTGTGTAAGTTTATTAGGAACTTGCAGTAATAATTTTTGAAGAATTATTGATTTTTAAGCAAAAAGGATTTTCATAATTCAAACACTTCCAGTTGTCTCTAAAGTCAAAGTAATTTATTTGTTAAATTTTAGAATTATAACAACAAAATATTTTTAATGTATTACCGCATTGCTTTTGTAGTCTGTGAGCGCCACCATACTTTGGCCGGTGCGTAAAATTAATTTTAAAGTGTTTATCTTCAAACATCGAATTACAATTTAAAAAAGTCGTACGTCCTAGCATGACTTTTTTGCGTGACCCTATTGGATCAGATTTGACTACAAGTTAGAATAGGAAAGAGGACTGAAAAGTATCACCACCTCATTTAGTATAAATCCATTCGAATCAGAAATAAGAGAAAAGAAACCACTTTCAAAAGATTTATATTTAAAAAATGGAAAACATAAAAAATATAAAATATTACATGTAAAATGTCAGTAAGCAATTCCTAGTCGAACTTTATCAGAAGAGTAACTTTAATGTTGATTTCATAAATTTTTATGAAATTCGATGAAACATTTCTAAAGTCGGAAATCAATTTAAATTAAATTACAGAGCCACACAAAAACTGTAATTAGATACATTGATAAAATTAGCTTAAGAATACTCAGTTAGATTAAAGAAGCTTAATTTTTGGACCATGTTATTACCGGCTGAAAGATACTGAAACCTGCGTGTTTAATAATCAAGTGGGAAATATGTATCACGTTAAAATATAAAGTTTTATTCCTTGGCACATTTTTAATCATTTTTTAAAAATAGCTCTCAAGTTGTACTCTATAGACAAAATTTAAAAACCCGAAGTATATGTTAAAGAATGGAGTGTTTATAATGGATCTACCAATGTTACCAATTTTGACCTCAGAATTGATTTTTTGAAGTACACTTTGAGCATTTTGGCCAATCATTCCACACAAAAGATCTCCAACAGCATGCAGTACCTCAATACCAAATTTCATGAAAATCGGTTGAACAGATCTCAATACATTTCTTTAAAAATTTAGAGGATTCACCAAAGAATAACGGTATCAAAATCAGTTTGAATGACTCTAAAATTTAAACGAAATTTCCAATACGTAATTTTAAAAAGTAATAGACATAAGATCTAATAAATCTTATATAAAAAAATCATAATTGTGTTCTTTACATATAAAGTTATCTAACTAAAAATACAAAAAATAGATAGATCTACACCATTCAGCATTAGTACGAATACAAAGATAGATCTGAATGATTAACACAGGCTGTACCAAATTGTCCGTTTATTGAATTTTACGAGAATGTAGTGTATATAATATAAAATAACAGTACAACATACATGTTTGATTTATAAAAGAACAACGAAACACAGTTCAAACAAATTCCTCGATTTATCAATGATTCTTCTCAAAACACTCATTTCTTTCTCCAGTGTTGCTTCCATTCTTTGAGCAGTCATTCTTTAGCGGTCAAATATTCTTTTACATTTTCCCGAGATGCAAAGTTAACGTTCTGGGTGTCACTTCGCGACTCCCAACGTGGAAACATATAAGAGTCGCATTGGTTGCAATCCCAACTATCAGGCGGCTGTCGCACAAGTCTAATGTTGCAAGCGATTTGTTATGTGATTGGTGGTGTTAGCAGCCATATGAGCTTCGGCGTTATCATGCTGATGAAGCCTCATGTTTTCTGCCAGTATTGCAGGTTGTTGATTAGAGAGAAATTGTTCTGATCAATATAAATCATACTTCGATCTCGATGATCTAACATCCACATAGACATTCATAAATATTTACCATAGATAGACACAAGGCGATAGACGCCACGTGGAGTGCACAAAAAACAGAATCATAAAAGTAATTGTTTAGGAGGCGGACATTTTTTCGGTACAGCCTGTATATACAGTTTTCTGTGTTTAACGAAATCAATTGTACCAAAGGTGCATATTATACCGCTTCATTGGCCCATATTAACAATACATGATAAATTCCATATTTTGAGTGATTTTTTTTACAAATTCATAAGATTAGTTATGCTTCATTCGCAGTAATCAACTTGCAAAGATCTAACCTAATTAAGTGGATTCCGTCGTATTTAGTGTCTGTTGAAAATAAACAAATAATTTTAATACGACGAAGAACTAAAAGAAGGCAAACTTATAAGAAACAATAATTGATCAACTGCCTGTATTCAAATGAGGAATCTAGATGAATTTTAAAAATACACATCAATTTTGACCAGATTGAGGTGGCAAACATACAAAGATGCTTTTTGTGCTCAAAACACAGTATTGTGTATTCAGTTTCTTCAAATAAATTATCTACATAGATAGTGAAATTCAGAAATTTATAAATGCAATGTAAATGATATGCAGTGTTGGTAACCACATGGCATGAATTACTTTGGTTTCTTGAACCCTGTTGTTGCTTTCCCCTTTCCTTTCTTTGCTGGTCCTCCCTTGACGTCAAGAGACTAAAAAATAAAAACAACCCTTTTAAATGAAGTCATAATAAAAAGGTAAGTAAAGTACAAAGTATTGGAACATATTTGATAGCACTAAAATAATGTGTATTTTTGTATTCATTCTAATGAACAACGTATGCAAAGGACTGTTACGTATGAATTGGTGTTTGTTAGGCTGAAAAATCAACTTCTGAAGCACATAGCTTGAAAACTACTCAACCAATGTTAATATGATTTGTTTTACAATGGGGGGGGGGGGGTTATATAAAAATCATTGTATTGTAGGAAGCCCTTCAGGCTTTTCTTTTTCTTCAGAATCACAACAATGGTGATCAAATGACAGGTCTGGTTGGTTGTTTGTTTGTCTATACGTCTAGATGCGCCTTTTGGCTGTTTGAAACTATAATAACCTTTGCATTTATATTAATATTAAAAACTTTATGCTAGTTTTTTTTAAATACGATTTTTCAGAAACTATAACTTTGAATTGAAATTATAAGTTAAAACATTTTTTATATTTCAAGGTCATAGGTCAGATGACCTTTGGTTTGGACGAGCTCAAACGGCCGAAAACATCAATTTTTAATGGATTAAACATTTGATATTCAATGATTCAAATATTATTTAGCCTCTATCAAGTAACTTATGACTCCTCGAATTTGACCTATACAATAGTTATGATTTTTCACATTTAGGCATTTATGATAGATATGAATGCCATATTTTAGAATTATATCACTGATGTTAATATTTTTCATACAAAAAGAATAATTTTGTAACTATCTATTTCTGTTTTTGATATATTTTTTAATATTATTGCTTTTTAATAGTGTGTATACTTTAACTATTGAAACATCAATATTATTAAATATCTCAGCAAAGGAAACGGATGTCTACAAAAATTCATTGTCTGAAAGATATTAATATCAGTGATGTAATTCTAAAAATGGTATTCATATCACAAATGCTGAGTTATAAGCCTAAATGTGAAAAATCAATATAAGACCAAGTTCATGGATTAAGTACGTCGAAATGATTAATTTTGTAATATACGATACATTAATCATCATTTGAACAAAGTCTGTCAAAACGACCAATCAGAAAAGAGATGTAAATCACGCTTACGCATAGATTAAAATTTGTTAATTTATTCAAGTTATGTAGTTATTGAAAAGAAAATTGGTTTATCCTAACACACCTCCAAAACGTTCCGGGAGATAGCAGTCGAGACTGGTGCCCACTATTCAATATACAAGACTCTACATTAGAAACAGCTAATTATAGCTACTTCATCCAAATCCATCGCACAGGAAATACCTACTTATGTCTATATTCCTAGAAGGGGGAAGGAATGGTCAGCCTCACCCCCTAACATAACATCTAATACGATTATCTACGAAGGGTTAAAAATCACGGCAGACACTTCACTATGGACAACAAAAACGAATCGAGTTAAGTACACAAATTATACCACAAATTATACCAAATTACTTTGCGTTTCATTGCTTGGCCAGGGCTGACAGTGAAAAAACTATCAATACGACCCTGCGTTGTAGTATTCTTTGCCTTGCACAATTTTTTAGAACCATTGCGAATACGATCCTCACTGAAAAGAATCAATCAAGAGGATAGATAGGTACTACGTAAGGATAAAAAGATATATTGGGAAAATCTCGCTTTGGGCATCAAATAAATGAGGTAATTACTACGAAAGTAATCAATAAATTGAGGATAATATGAAAAAATGGGGGAGCCAAATGAAATATCGCCAAAATGGCAGCTCCAAAGCTCAGCCTTTATAGGATCTTTGAAAATGGGTCATTTAGGCACCCTTCTTTTTAAAAACAAATAGGTTTGTTGAGTCGAAACTTCCATTTAATCAGACACCAATGGTGATTGAATGAACCAAATTTTATCAAATTCGATTGAGAGGTTAGAAAGATAAACTATCCTACATACCCGAATATCAGACTAGATATTAACAATTAGATTTTTAATGTTGGGAGACATTTAAAAATCAATTATCAGATTTATTTGTGCGGTTGCTAGGGACGCCAATATAACATAGAAACGCGAAATTGTACAATTCTATTCCACATCATTTAATTGGTATTGAATTTTCATTTAATGTACTTTCCAGTAGCACCTGTTGCTAGGGACAACAATGCGACAGAAACTAGCTATTTTCATTAACTTATTCCCCATATTCATTGGACCATAGGAAACCCTTAGTTACAATATATAAATGTTTCAAATAGCAACTGTTGCTAAGGATACCAATTTGGTATAGAAACAAACATTTTTACAAGTAAATGACACCTGCTGACTCTCATTTGACTACACATAACCCTGGTTACCACATACATGAACTTTTATTTAATACACTATTTTCCCTAAGGAACTGTTGTCAGGGATGTCATTATTGCATAGCTACAATAATTTTTTTACAAATCTATCCCACATAGATGATTTTATGGCAATATGAAACTTTAGTTACCATATCTAAAGTTACTTTAATAGCTTTTTTACTGAGCAAATGTTGCATATTAACAAACAAATTTAGCTAATTTATGATATTTTAAAATATTAGTCAACAAACAATGAAGAAAAGAAAGTTTTTATTTCTCTGAAGTAAATAATAAACATATGTACAATTTTGACTTAGTTAGCTCCTAATAAAATGACATATATCTAAAACACAATGAGAGTTAACACCCCAAAATGATTTCATATATTTTAAGGTTTGATCTGTAATAATGAAATTATATATCTAGGCAAGACATTTTTGAGTTGTAAAATGGACAGAGCCTAGAAAAATTTATTATAGCTTTCTAAGTATGAACTTTAGAAAGAAACTCTACCTACTTGAAAGCATTCTTTCCACACATAAACTCAACCAGTCCCTCCTCGTTAGGTTCGGACCATTTGAACTGAAAGTAACAATGAAAACACCTAGATTTAGTATAAATTCTTCCACAAACAAACTACTGGTGCATCTACTAACAAAATATTGAAGCTTGAGCTGTTGAATCGAGGAGTTATTAAATTTAATTCATTAAATATGTAATCCTGGTAAACATCAAATTTGACACACTTGATCGAACAGTGTTGTGCAGCTCAAGATAGGTGCACTGCCTTTTTTATATATTTATTACCTCAAGATCAGAACAATCCTTTATTTCCGGTCGCCTGAACATTTCACGGGCCTCTTTGTACAGCCAATCTTCTGGGGGAGTGTATTTCTTAGTATCCAAGTGCTCAAGTATGTTCTCTATGGAGCCATGCTTCTTTACCAATTCCACAGCCTTCACAGGCCCAATACCACGAATGGAGGGGCAATAATCACATCCCAACATAATGCACAAATCAATAAACTGATCCATGGACAATTCCATTTCAGCTAAAACGCGATCCAATTGAAACTCCTTAATCGGCATTTTTCTATAATATAAAAAATGCATAAGTGGATAGATGTGGGCATGGCCTCCCAAAACACATTTTAAACACAAATTTAAAAAAAAAACACTCAAAACGTTAAAATTAGTCGCATTTTTAAAAAAATCACAAAATTATGATAATTTAATTCTTAAAATCTTGTTTTAAATATCTTTGTGTTTCAGAAAGCAATCCTCCAATTAAATTATTTTCTTTACAAAAAATGCTCTTAATAAATACCTAAAACCTGAAGCTTCTAACAATCAGAAACAAGTAAAATGCTGTAATCAATGTTTACCAAATAAAGCTCTCTCTTGTTCAGGTTTTTAAAAAATTGCAGGAACTATTTAAGATGTTGGTAAAAAATAAGTAAAGAAACCAGAAAAAAAGTTATAGAAGTATTTAATGGATTTAGTTGATAAAGTTCAAATAGAAAATGATCAAATTTATCTTCAAAAATAGGCCATTTGTAGCAAGTCATGAAGAGTCGAAACATGAGAATTTTAATAAATAAAGAAATTGAATTTAATGGAGTAAGTTTTATTGATGGTAGTTCTTCAATAATGTTAACAATACTAAATATTAGAAACAATAATACAGAATTAATTTGATCAGGAGCAAAAGCAATAGGTACAATAGAAAATGCAAAGAGTAAAATTGTTGATACAGTTAAAAATATAAAATTAACAAATTTATTAGAAAAGAATAGACAAAGAGAAGAAAAATTAAAAGTAGAAAATAAAAGATGTCTAATAGAAATAAAAAGGGAACCCAAGTCAAACTGTATCTTTAAAAATGGTAGCAATATATACCGATCTAATTTAAAATATACAGAACAGAAAGACATTTTAGATGTTCAATTAACTACTTTTACAGCTCAAAATTTAAGTATTTGAAGTTAATAATTTAACAAAAAATCATTTATTAGAGATTCTTGGTTCGAACGAATGTGATTATAAAATTATAAATACAACTGGAAATAACAATCAAGGAAATTAAATTTATTTTCAAAATCAGAATTAAAACCGGGAAGTAAATCTGCAGAATTAATATGAAATCCAGGTGATATTGGATACTATGTTAAAATTGATTACAGAGCCTGTTTAAATTCTGGATATCTTCCTGGTATTGGAGATGGTGAAACGGTTACAACAACTAATACTAGACAAGAATTACCAGCAAATGTAACTAATGATACAACGAAATCAAGCTTTAACTAATGCACTTAAAATTAAATTAATGTTTTAGAAACTAAAATAAATAATTCAGCTAATACAAAATTACTTAAGAAAAGTATACATCATCAAACTATAAAAATTACATCAAAAGGAGGATTTATTAGACTTCCACTCCGTTCACTATTTGGGTATTTAGAGAAAAATAGTTTATTTTGGATCATTGTTTAGAAAAATCAAGATATAAATCAAATTAAAATATTTTATGGAGCAGGAGAATGTAAATTACAAATGACAAAATTAATTTGGAGAATTCCAATTAATTTAGTTAAGCACAAAATTCTCTCTTCAATAGATAAAAACATAAAATTTAAATTTCTAAAAAGAAATTGTTTTACTAAAATAAATATTCCTGCAGCTACAGATATTTATACATGGAATTTGAAGCATCTAAAAATGTTAATAGATATTTATTCATAGGACTTAAAATTCTGCAAATACAACAAAATTTATACTAAAAGCGATGATGCAAATTATATTAAAACTATATCAGTAGAATTAGATTGATTAAGATATCCAAAATATCCAATTAGAATTTAATCTGTCAATAAAATTATATTCTTTCTATTGTGATATAACTATGTATATACATATAATGTTTAACAATGCTCCTAATAATAATAGTTTTAGTTATTTGGCATTTTTAATAGATTATTTGATAGTTTTAGTTGTTTGGCATTTTTGATAGATTATTTGATAGTTTTAGTTGTTTGGCATTTTTGATAGATTATTTGATAGTTTTAGTTATTTGACATTTTTAATAGATTATTTGATAGTTTTAGTTATTTGGCATTTTTGATAGATTATTTGATAGTTTTAGTTATTTGGTATTTTGATCTTTCATCACAATCAGATAAATTATGAAGTTGGAACATATGTTTCTAACAAGAATTTAACAAATTTGATGATTGTATTGAAAATTCAAAGAAAATTTTATACTTCTGGAAGCCAAAAAAATTGTCACTGTATTAATCAATCACAAACATTAGAACGATATAAAGTTATAAAAAAGAATGCAAAACTATTTATTTTATTTAAATTAGATAATTGAAATTTAAATTCAGTAATGCAATCAGTTGATTTTTAAAAAGGAATTTAGACATGTGTAATGAGATTTGGAATGAAAAATATAATAAATATGTTTTTATAAATACTTTAGAACCAAATGAAAATATTCATACTGATATTTGTATGATTTTACTCTAAGAAAGATAATGAAACTTACATAAATAGTTCTGAGATTATCTACTTAATATAGAGCGCATTATAAATGTCGAAAAATAAATAAATAAATAATTTATAATAAGAAATTAGAAAATTAGTTTTAACAGAAAATATAAATAAATTATTTAAACCAATTACTGAAGTATAAAAGTAATTCTGTTGTTCATTTTTTGAAATTTAAAATCAATTTACTTTTCTTTTTTTAATAATAAAAATGAACTTTCTATTTTTTAAATAAAAAATTACGTGCCTTTGGCACTTAGACCTAACGCTCAAACAAATTTAACTTTAAAAATGGCTGAAAGATGATTAATTTCCAATATTATTGATAGATATTTTCATCCAATAAAAAAATAGATAAATGAAAATTCATTATTTGGACAAGTTAAACCATTAGAAAATCAATATATACATCTACCATTTCTCATCTTCACCATGATTCATTTGAAGTTTTAATATTAAATTGTCTGATTTTTTAAAAAAAAAGAATTACATTCAATAAATTTCAAAAAAAATATTTTTAATTAAAATCTTCTTATACATAATGTTACTTGTTATGATGCAAGACAAAATATTTATCGAAAATTAAAATCACACTGTTTTACCCACATCGTAAATTTTTTTCATGTGTCGTCTCTACAATCTCTCAACTAGAGTTTCAAAGATTTATAGATTATCTATACCTGTTAGAACACCCAAATCACAGTTCTCAATTATTGAAGACATTATAACACCTGATGTTGAATTCTGGAGTAATTAATTACCACATTTGTCTTGTTTCTCAGAGTGACAAGTAAAGATGACACTTACATAATATTCAGTATTTTGCGATACACTACAACTTTTATTAATCAAAACCCCGATACTGTATTTGACATTATTTGTTATATTTGTGTGAGGACGGCTGGAAAAGTGAACAATTTAATTAAAGAAAACTTTTATACTCGTAGAGCTCTCCTGCGTATTCTATTCGTTAACTTTGAAATAATATGGAAGCATTTTAAAAGCGAGAGTAGTTATATAATTTGGGTGGTGGCCTTCCGAAACACAATAAAAATCTCTAAACTTGAAGTCTCATTCGTTTTAAGAAAATTAAATTATCTTAATTTATAAAAAAAGACTATTTAAATCTTGGGATTTTTTTAAATCAGCTAATTTTAACGTCTTCTAAGCATGTGATTTTTTGAATTTCAAAATGCTTTTTGGGAGGCCACCCCCCAATTATATAACTACTTACCTTGCTTCGCTGACAGTCAGGTGCCGAAGTAAAACCTTAGAACCAAAGGTTAAAGCATCCATATCCTCAGTGCCAACAGCAAACACCTTTCCCGCTCGAAGCAGTTCAGCACACTGAGCTTCTGCTTCACTGGGAGCCTAAAATATGAAAACAAATCAAGAATTTAAGCTAAATAAAAATTTAAGTTCAATAAATTTTTATTGTGTTGTGTACAAGAAAAGAAGATTACTTTTTATTTATTTCATTAAGCCACTTACGTGTCACTAGAGAACTTATTAGTTTTGTAACAAAATGTTATATTTAGACAACTCTATTGAAATATTGTATAACAATGATCACAAATACAAGAGGCGCATAAATTACAGCGCTTGGTTGATATTTGTCAGAAAAAACACATCGCGATTAGGTTGTCTTACCAAATAGATTGATTACTGTAGAATATAAAAATTTGTGTTAATTGGGGGGATACAACTTTTTATGAAATCTACATCTGTCTGAATTTTTTTATAGTCTTCCATAGGTGAAAAAACATATTTTACAAACTGTAGGTAATATCAAAGTTACCAAGAACAAAAATATATGCCCTGCAAATAAATGAGAAATACCAAACCATATATAGGCATTACTAACATCCTATGTACTCTGGGGAATGGTAATTCTTTTGAATGATTTCAAAATTGGTTTTAAGGTTTATATCTGATTCTAAAACTAATTTTGAAATAAAAAAAACAATATTAATCTAAACCCTTCGTTCATTACAACATTCTAAAAAGGTTTCTTCATTTAAGATAGGTTTTAATCAATTTTAAATACAATGATTGCATACTAACTTCTTTGTTCATAGTTTTATGTACTAAGAAAAACTGATCATAAAAACATAATAATTTGGGTAATAACAGATAATATTTCTTTAAAAATGACATTGACATGGCATACGATAAGTTCTGCAAATAAATATGTAGATAAACCAATCTAAAGATTTAAAAATCACGTATTTTTTATTAACTTAAAAAAATCAGTAAATGTGAGCTCAAGGTCGTTTAACTCATTGCCGCCACAGGGTGAGTATACGCACCCAAATACATGTATGTTAATCCAGTGTCTGTAGTATTTACTAAAAATAAATTTTTGAAATTCCATATATTTTTTATATAGTTATACTCTCTCCACCTATTTGGAAAATCCAAATATTTGAATTTCACACTTTGTACAGTAATTTAAAATATGCCGTAAAATGATGGATATCGAAACGAGTGCTAATATTACCTAATACAGCTTATTGTTAATAACAGCAATCTTTATGCACAACAAAAAGCTTTACATCCAAAAAAATATATGGGAGTTGTCGACACAGTAAAAAAACTGTTCTCGAGTAAATAGTCGTGTTCGCGAATGGTAATGGCCAATTTTTACATGGTGTTTTGATTTATGTGTAGCAAACGCCAGGGGCGTAGGAACGTTTGTCATATTTGGGGACTGAACTTTGATGAAAGGGGCGCAAAATTACAATGGACGAGACAGACCCGATGTTTAGTGATTACCTTATGTGTGTACTTTTTGTGTCCACTATTCTATAATTAGAAAAACAGATTTTTTAAAAATAGATAATGTTAGTACTGCCCAAAGGTGCGTATACGCAACCATCTAATTTTTCAATTATTGAACCAGATAGAAAATGTTCAAAAGGTATTTTGCATATCTGGGTGATTAGTAATTCATATTTCACAATAATATTTCTAAATATGTCATCGGTCTGGCTTCAATGGGTTAAACCGTTTTAGCTTGCAGCTTTAGAATGTAAAGACTGTGAATTTAAAACGGTTTCAGTTTCTCGTAACGATAGGACAATTAAAAAACTAAACTAACATTTCTAGTTACTGTTCATAGATAAAATTTTGACGCAAACTTTCAAATGACGCTAAATGTCACCAGGTTCCATATTGTACTGGGCGTGCAAATAGTATTGCAATTTGTTAAAAACAAAAAACAGAACTAAAAATTATAGTTTTGATCTTTCATTACACGTTTATTGACTCGACATCAATGAATTGTAAATTTAGATATATAACAATTAATGCAACAACTCGTAATAAAAGACACTTACATCTACATAGGGGACTCCCATCAATGTCAGCAGTTGTTTGCATTCTTCGTTGTGTTGAGGCGTCACCTTAACCAAGCGTTTATTGAACCTCTCAATATTCTCCTGATCTTCCTCCTCAGTAGCTTTGGCTAGTTCCTTCTTGGCTTCTTCACGTTTTTCACGTCGTTTATCAAGTTCACCAGACTTGAGATCTGGAGGTTTACCATCGAAAACATAGATAGGTCGAATCCCATTTTCTACCATGCGAATAGTTCGATAAAACATACCCATCAAATGACTATAACAAATGATAAAATATTACAGGGGTCTTGCGCCACAATGGTAAAAAAGTATGAAAAAAAGGTTAAAAAAAGTATGATTTTTAAGTACTATAATAATGATATATTTAAGCTAATTACATTATCAAAAAATGAGGATGAATATGCAAATATATATTCAATTGAAATATGCATGTAGTAGGATGAATAAGATATGG
>JAUYWI010077098.1:0-13635 GCA_034780595.1 Parotoplana pacifica
TGGTGATAAAATGGATTACTGTCAATATCATGAATTTGTTTGATGATGTAATTAAAGTGATCATCACTAGCCAAAAAAGAAAACAATTGGATCAAATATATGTAGTTTTAGAAAAACCATTAAAATTAATAAAATGAATATTGTTATTACTAATGATTAATGATTTTAATAAAAGCTTCATAAACATTTTATTAATCTGTAGTATCAAATAAATTATTGTAAGATTTTAATAAATTAATAACATCCTTGATATAACTTAGTCTGATAGAACTATCTGAACTATTATTAATATTGGTAAGATGAGAAATAAATTCAATATTGAGAAAGTTAAATATTTGAAATAAACTATTTAAATAGGAAGTATACCTAAATTATGTAAACCTTTTGGAGGATTGGGACAAAAGGAAAAATTATTTAATGTAGCAGAATTAACAGCATTAACATAAATACTAGCATCTTAATTATAAGGAATAGTAGTATGAAAAGATTTTATAAAATCAGAAATAATATTAGTCTTTGAATCTGGTATATTAGATATAGTATCATAAATAGAATTTTAATCTTTTGGATAGAAATCTTTAGATATACAGTCCTGGCCAAAAGTCTGAGACCAAAGCATAATTTAACAGAGTTATTATCTAACAGAGTTATAAGACCTAAACAAATGCAACTACTAACATATATCATGATGTAACTATGTTGTAATAGTCCTAAGCAGTCCATGGAATAATTAATATTTTATATGTTGACCCTTCATTTTTAATATGTCAACCCTTAGCATTCAAGACAGCCTTGATCCTTCATGGCATTGAATGGATCAAATTAGCACAATATTGAGGACTGATGTGTTGAGTACACACATATTTAATTTTGTAGCACAAATCTCTAGAAGTGGGTTTCAGTTCAGCCACCCAGTCTTTAAGGACATCCCAGCAATTTTCAATCAGATTTAAATCTGGAAAATTGATGCCAGACCAGTCTGGAAGAAGTACCACATTGTTATCATTGCACCAATTCTTCACAATCCTAGCAGTGTGACATGGTGCACCATCCTGCTGTATTATTTGGCAACCAGTTCATACAAGCCAGTCTGGGAACTTCGCTTGAAGGATGGTGAGATAGACAGCAGTGTTTATGGTCAATGTTGGAGGTGCCAGCCACAGAGGGCCACATCCTTTGCATGAAATTGCTCCCCAACTCATGACAGAAGGACAGTGTTTGATGGTGTGTACCATGTACTTTGGATTGTACTGCTGTCCTCTAGGCTGGCGAACTGTTGGAGGAGAACTGTTTAATCTTTGTTTCATCCAATTTTCATGTTGCTTGCAGAACCTGATGTGGTCTTTGATAGTCTTTGCACATAATTTTGTTTTTTAGCAGGGTGGTATGACACAGGCCGAATTCCATGATAGTCCTGGTACTCACAGCCACTGGTAACGTGGATGAACACATTGGATTAGAAGTAGCATGCCAATGTATGTATTGGCCAATCAGTCTGAGGAGTGGTCACACGTGGCTGACCAGACCTGGCCAAGGAGGAATAATTGCCTGTATTTTGATGTCTAACAATAGTCCAGTGCACAGCAGTCTTGGATACATTAATATGAGTTGAAATTTGACATTCAGTATACCCCTCTTCCTTGAGCTCAACAATGTGGGAGCATTGAACAGGTGTTAACTCATTCATTGCATGTAAACAATGACTATCACAATGTACAGATAATAGCAGACTGTTTTTCTTGGAAATTCCAAAGTGTTCTAAAATAGCATATGATGTGTAGCATACATACTAGCCAATAGTATGTAATGATATAATTAGCTACAATGCTGATTGTGTCTGTTAGATAATATATCTGTTAAATTATGCTTTGGTCTCAGACTTTCGGCCAGGACTGTATCTTGAAAGTTGACAATGTTAGGAGTAGCAATATCATTGATGTATCTGTAATTAGTAAAAAAAAATTCAGTGCCAATGATTTTGATAAATTATAAATGTAAAGAAATTCTTTCCAGGATAAGTACAGATCAGCAATAAGAGGACTAGCATTTCCTCCCATAGGTATGCCTTTAATTTGATTATCAACAAGTGGACCAAATTTAATAAGTGTTGTCAAGAATAAATTCAAGAGCAGCACACAGGTCTTACAGGTGAAGTAAGAAATTCTTTTAGGTAGAATTGTTGGTGAATAAAAAGCTTCAGGTGTGAAAAGATTGACAGCAATATAGTTAAAATTTGAATTTTAAAAAATTTACTAACAAGCTTACTCAACTGAGTATTGATTTCTTTAAGAGGCAAATTAGTATATAAAGTGCTGAAATCAAAAGTTGAAAAGAATGAGCTTTAATTAATTTTATTAATAAAAACTAAAGAATTATCTACACTCCAATAATGACTAATACCTGTACATTTAGCAATTGGATTACAATATGATTTAAAATGAGTTTTTATACATTGTAGAGCTGTAGAACAAGATGCACATGATTACATAGTTTTGATTTGATCTTAAAGGGATGTTGTTTTATGTTGCAGCCATATTTATATTTTACACATCTTTTGGTTGGTTTAATTTTAATTACTATGATGTTAGTACTGTTAAAGGCTTGAAAGATATTATTTCTTATTTTGAATGTTTGCTGCAGTAAAGTTTTATTCTACATATTAATATTCTTCTTAACTAAATATATATGATTTTCACCTACAAGAACGTTTTTATACAAAAAATCATATGTTTTTTGTATCAATAAATTTTAACCAAAAATGCTGAAACAATTTCCTTGAAATTTGCTAGAATTAATTGGTGATTCTAGTTTTAAACTAGAGGGGTTTGTTTTACCATGTAAAATTGATTCATTTGACCATAGTTGCAATGTGTGGTGCTTGATCCTTAGAGTACCCACTTCCAAGTTGTGTATTGTCAGTTACAGCCCCACAGTTGAAAATCTAAGATAGCTCTACTCATGATTTTTTATCTCTAATGTCCCTAGCATCTAAGTTAAAATTGTATTAGTTGTTGGTTGTCTCTGCCTCCACACCCTATAAAAATATGGATGTCTAAATTTATTTTTATATGATTTTCTATGTTTCTGGCTGAAATGGAACATTTTTGTTCTGATCTAATACCATTAGTAAACATTTTTCATGTTAAATAGTGGTATCAGAAGATATATTGGCTTTAATTCTACAACTTTCAAATTACATTTATATGGAACAAAATGTTCCTATTTATACTATTTTCACATGCTTCTAGCTATCAATGGTCTGTGATGTCATAAGTTGACCATGTTTTTTTGTAGATTAGCTAATATGTATTGGTGGAGCTATGTTGCTTGATTGACATGTACAATGTCAGCCATTTTGGAAAATATTGTTTTCCCCCACATTTTTCCTGATAAAAGATTTTAATTTCACTTTTAACATACTTTTATGGTGCCACTGAACACATATCTAGTGTTCATTTTTTGGAGCTTTTTTCAACTAAATGTTATTTCCAATGCCTTATGGATAAAGATTTTCTGTCTGACTGCTCTAATTACAATCCCTCACATTCTAGTAGACAGAGCAGATTGTCAGCATGCATATGGCTATCAATTTAATAATTGTTTTTCAAGTTTATAATGATTTGTTAAGAAATGAGTAAATAGTTTCACTACTTCTGAGTTATAACTAATGATTAATGTCCAAAACAAAATATTAAACTATTTATATTTAATAAATAATTTACAATTTTCATTGATCAGAAAAGATTAATGGATTTATATATTTATTTTTAATAAGAAGCAATGCCAAAAACTCTTTATACCCCCTTTAAGAATCATTAAAAGTTTAAATAATTACATGCCTTTGAATTTGTTTGAAGAACTAAAGGTCATCTAAATTCTACTACTAGTATTAGGATTAGAAAGAAGAAAAATGTAAATAGGTAGTTTATCTCAATGATTACTATCTTTATCATACGCACCTTTAGAAATAAATGTTTTTTTTACCTGTGATTTATTTCATTTTTTACTGCATCAGCACTGCTATAGACTTTCATAGTTCTGCAGTTACTTACCTATTTACATCATAATTGCATGTATTAATTAATTATAAATGATGATCAATTTTTTAATAAAGAAATATTTTATTTTGATAACTTTATATTGATAATTCTAGTTATTGTTATAAAATTTTCAAAAAGAAAACTGTTCTTTTTACTATTTGCAGATTAATTTAGATTGTATACGTTTTTCACAACCACTTCAACTTACTGAAATTCGTATAATTCCACTTGGAGTTGCTGTCGAGAGTAATTTGGCTGGTGAAGCACGTTTAGGGTATGTCTTATTTTTATATGTATGATATTTAAATAGAATTCCATTTACTTATCATAAAGTAATGTCATAATTAAAGATAGGTAGTCCAAATAAAATCAATAATATTTAAAAAATATTTAATTTTTTTTTACTAACATCAGACATGTCATAAGTCCTAGCTTTGTTGATTTGGGGTCTAGTTTGGGTATTTTAAATATTTAACATGAGGTTTTCTTAGTTTCACTATTTCACAAATTGTGCATATATCCTCCAAAATCATGGGAAAATGGTAGTCTAAAAAATATTACTATGATTCTTTTAGACTTGTCTGCAGATACAACCCTGATCCATAAGATTTCTGTTTCATATAAAGATGACCACTTTGATATCAATTGCTCTAGCATAGAACTTTTGATAGTTGACAGGTCTAAGCTGTTAGTTTTATTTCTAAAATTATCATCTAAATTGTTTCATGTGTGGTTTAGTAATATTAAATATGGTTGAAATATTATCTAGAAGTAAGTGAAGTTTTATTTTTCTATTTTTCAGAGCTACTAATCCAGCTTCATTTGATATTGAACTGTTTGTCCATAGCCATCATGATCAGATTGTGTTTGAAAAGATAGGAAGGTAATAACTTACTAATTGTGATCATCTAGGCCTATGGCCGAGTATTATAGGATTTTTGAAAGTATACCCATTTTCTATATTCATAGCTCATCTAATTTAAAACCTAGAATAACCAAAGTTGGTCAATAGATTGTCTTTTACTATGCTAACGTGTGCAAATTTCATAGAAATCGGTTTAGTAGTTTTTGAACCATTTTTCTTTAAAAAGATCTTTCTTTAGCACCGATAATGGTATTTCAAATGTCATCCTTTTCAATGAAATTTGGCACATATATTAAGTTCTGAGGAACTATAAAATCCGTTTTAGTTTTCTTAATACAGCCTAGCCTAGAATGAAATCTTTACTGCAGCAATCATAATAAATTTAAATCTTGCAAGCCTTCGACAGTACTAACACGAAAATTCATTGATTTAACTGAAGTGAAATTTACCATAATGATACAGCATTGAATTAGATGCTCGTTGTAACAACAATTATATTAATACGAGATAAATAGTTAGTGAGATACACAATTTTCAAGTTATAACATAAACTAAATAAATTTGTAGTTTTTGTCAAATTGATGATGCAATGTATTTTATAGGAGAAAATATCCATAGATTTATATTAATCTATAATAGTTTCTGTGTTAAAATTGTCTATTTAGTTAAAATATACCAATAAAACGAAAATAAATGAACTAAGATTGGCCAAAAAGTCCTAAAAGATGGTTAGCTCTGCCAAAACTAATTCCAAAAATACTTGAAATTAATAAAATTAAATATTGTTAGCTTTGACTTTAGTTTTGGTATGGCTCTAAACTAGATATTACAATAGGCAACTATGTATTTCAGTACATAAATTAAATTATTTTTTAAGATTTTAGAAACAAGGTAAATTAATCGTAGTTCAATATGAACAATAATCCAACAATCTTTGTTTTCAACTATGTATTTTCGACTTTGTTCGCTCTAAAATCTTAATATTTAATTTATGTACTGAAATTTGTTACTTATTGTAATATCTTGTTTAGAGCCATACCAAAGCTATATATTTAATTTAATTTTTCATTTATTTCAAGTATTTTTGGAATTAGTTTTGACAGAGCTAACTATCTTTTAGGACTTTTTGGTCAACCTTATTAAATTGGATAAAATGATACATTAACATGTCAATGTTGAAGAATATAGATGTTTATTTATACTTATTAAACATCCAATACCAATAAATCATATTTTAGAACACCTTCGGTTAACCATAATTATGTTAATTCTATTTTTTATAGCTTTAAATATGATGAAAAAGAGAGAATTACAGCTCTGCGATTAAAAAATAAAGTAATGTTAAAACAGTTTTTTTACTTTGTTGTATGAGTACCGATATTATTGTATGTAATTTTTTAATTAACCTTTCAAATTTCTGTTTGATTTTTAAACTAAATTATCACTATTCGAACATCTACAGTTTTTTTCAGTACAAATGTTTTAACTTTTGAGGCCTCTACACAGAGATTTTTATGACTCCTCATAAATTGAACCAGTATTTATGCCCTACAATTATAATCTTGAATATGGTTTCCTATTCTTACGTTTAGCTTTGTTGTGTTATTTCTTTAGATCAGTGCCAATGTTCTAGTAATACGAGGTCGGTATGCTACTATGTCCTTCGCATTATTTGGTTACCCAGCACACCCGCCTTCAGGATTGCCATATTCTGCTGCACCAACTGCTCCACAGTTCAGCATACCACCCACTCAACAGCCTCCAGCTGCCTTTCCAGTTCAGGCACCCTGCAGTAGGGCCCCAACACAACCAGTGTTTACAACAGGTAGGTCAGAAATTGATTAACTTCTCTGAAATGATTTTGTTTTGATTATTGAAAGGGGTTCACTCCTGATTGATTATAAAGTTCTGAAAATGTCATAGGAAACATTGCAAGTAATAAATTGTCAATATTAGAACAATTCTTTTTAGTGTACTTATTACTAACTTTTATTAATTTGAATTAAAAATGAACTAATTTACTCATTTAAAATAGTAAGCTATTCAGGTCATTAAGTTGGCAACTATATTACTTTTAAAACAATCCTCATGTTTATCAGAAACTGATATCTTCAAATTTAAATGGCATATGAAGAGATATTTGAGTGGTTTTCATAATATAAAAAATGGTAAATTAATCAATGTTTTAAACCATTCTTTCAGATGTGCAGTTTCTAGGTGTCAAAGATTGTAAACACACAAAGTCTTGAAACACAATTTGCACATTATTGGTATAGACCATATGTAACAACAGTTTAAAGTTATTATTTTTTTACATTTTATCTATGTTAGAATTTAACTTTCAGCAATTCCTCCACCTTCCGGTGTGTTTCCACCAACTCGGTTGCCTCATTTAGGTCCACCACCAAATGGAGCCCCACCACCGGCCTTTATTCCACAGGGTCCACCACACTCACGATTGCGTGCTCCTGCACCGTTGCCAATGACACCTCAGTCCAATATGATGCTTGAACCAGGCGAGATCTATGACTCGTCACGTCAACGTAGTGGTGGTACCTCTTCACAGGCCACTGTAAATATGAATCAGCCATCAAGCCAGCAGGTAGTTGTTAAACTGACATTCTTGGGGGGGGGGCTATCGATGATAGCAAATTACATTCTTTCATTTCCATACACTTTTATAGTAAACAATAATTTCCGAAGGTTGGTTTTAGTAAATGTTTGTGACTAGCAAGTGGTTTTGATGTTTTTAGCCGCATCGTCCCCACGAGCCACCCTCCAGTCCAGAGCCCACTGTCCGTCCAACCAGCTTGCTTGGAGCCGGACCGCCTGGTGCCCGTATTGTGCCATCCACTGGCGGGGCCTCTAATTCACAAACCAAGCCTGCTAGCCAGTCTGGATTCTCTGCAGCGAAAGATCAACAGCAACATGGCACAATGCACAAATCTTTTGATCAAGACAAGCTACGAGACGCTTCGGCTGATACAAAGTCAAGTCTTCATGAACGTCCTACCGGGGGCTTGTATGAAGATGGAGAGATTCAGGTAGGCTTGAATTTTATTACTAAGACCCCAAGAACAGTATATAAACTAGTCTGCGGAAATGCATGTTTGTCTGTTGAAGTAAAAGTTGCTCCAACCAATCTTTAATAAACATAAACATTCCTAATTGAAATTTATTCCATAGGCATTGTGTTTAAATATCAATAAATTGAGTTTTTTCTACATAAAATGTTAAAATATCGACATCTAATTTGCTGTATTTATTGTTGTGTGCTACTGATATCATATTGTATTACTGTGGTGTATTGTATAAATGCATGCCAACATAGTAATATTTTCTATTTTATAGATATTGTCGGTGTCTATTGTTTCCAACATTATTATTTGCAAATGAAGATACACTTTTAGATAACTTGTTATTTTGTTTAAAGTATCTCCTAAATACCTATCATTAAACTTTTTTTTAGAAATTATATAATGATATTTATCGAGATGTAAGTTTCTTTCTAACCGAGTTTTGTTTTGTGTCTATTCTCATATTAAAATTGATTGTTTTGTTATATAGCTTTTTTCTCGTAATTGTTAAATGAAACTACACAGCATAGCGAATACTGACAATATATCAAGAACTGACAACTATAGGAAACATACCAAAGGACTGTCAAGACGCCAAACGCTGTCAAATCTAGAAATTTGGTGTTCGTAAATAATCGCAAAATATTACAAAAATAGATCTATGGTTTTTGATTCTATTATATTAACTCTTTTTTTAAATTTTTAATAGATATTGAAAGTCTAAATTGCACTAAATATGAAAAATCTTTTATAACAAAAAGTCTATTTTAAATTCCCAATTTCGAAAACATAAATTTTGCGCTAACTTGCGAACACCTTGAATGGATACGGATAATAGTGACTACTTAAATTAATTTATTTGCTTCTGAATATACATTGAAGGTTTCTATGCGATTTTTGTTTAAGATAGTTTGACTTTAGGACAGTTCATTTAGTCTATTTTAACTCGTGTATGTAAAATTGATTCTTGTTGCTTTTCATATAATAGACCTCATGTATAATGTTGTCTTCACGAAACTGAATCCACTATCTATTACGACCCACCTTTTCTGAACGTATCTTGCGCACAACTATTGAATTTTGTTCTTTCATGTTTCACCCCTGAATTTACTTAGTTCAGACTAAGTTCTTTTACGGTTTTAGGAAGTGGATTACGAAGAAATTTCTTCAAATGAAGATTTATTTACCGAATTAGATGATCCGGACTTTTCAGAAGTAAGCTGATAGTTAAGTCAATATGTATTTGATAATTGGACACAACTAAGATATTTAGACATTCAATACATTCAATCTTTTAACTTATATTTCAGCTGGAAGGTGACCTAGATGTGGACGACGAATTAAAAGATTCACCCAGAAACATTTGGAAAGCTCTGAGTGAGAACATTGATAAATGCAATTTGTCTTTTAAAGTTGAACAGATAGTCCAATTATCGTTGGAGAGAGGGCAAAAAGCTGTCAGCAGTGACTGCTGGGCTCTTTTGGATGGGAAAATGGAGATAATACAAGATCCTTCGTTTACTATGTATCAGATTGAGTTAGCTCGAATGGAACAGTCCAAAGAACATTTGGATGAAGAGCCGGAGGAATATCCTCCAGATACCATGCGTCTTCTGCATTTTGTTCAGGAATTCGTGACTAGTGAAACCAAGGAATCCAAGTACGTTTTTTTAAATCATCTTTAGTTGTAGCGATCATTTTTATAATACATTTATGTTAATATTAAGCTTATACCATGGCTATTAACTTGTTCTTACATTTCCAGGTGGATTGAAGGTTTGGAAGAATTGGGTGATTATCTGCGTCCAGGATTAGCCTATTTGGAAGTTCATGACAAACCAAAAGCTGATGGTAACTAACTAAATTATTTGCAATATGTTTCACTTGCATATACCAAATTTTACTTATATCTTAATGTCAGGGTGGCCAAGGGTCAGGGAAGTCATGGAAATATTTGAGATCATTATATTTTGTCGATGATGTTCTTAAATTGACAAGTTGGTACTATGCATACTAATATTCTATTTATATTTCTATGGTTCAATGTTTTATTAACCAAAAATACATTTGATGTAGACATACTGGATACTCTATGTGACTGGACGTTTGAGGGACTTGACATTGCCGCAGCCATCCAATTGACTGATAATTCGATGATATTACGTCACTTGAAAGCTGGTGTACGATTGGCTGGTCTATTAGCTGAACTTTGTCCTGATGCTGTGAACCGTCTTCTGGCTCGCGATATCCAAAATACCCTGGTGAATGTTGCTCAGTCACCTCTAGTTGCCACTCCACTCAAGCTCGTGGTACTGCGAGCTTTGGATCTGACTACACGCTTGGACTCGGGAATTCGGTCCTTTCTTGGGTTTCATGACCCAGTTAGTGCTGATGCGGGCAGTCCATTTGTTGTCAACTCGGAAAATTGTGGTTCGGCGTTCGAAGATAAGAAAGAATTCGTGAACCGTTCATTTGATGATAATGAGATAACGCCTTATAAGAAATTGGTTGCTTTTTTCTTTTGTCATAAAGTAAGACATTAATATACAACTCAAAAGCTAATTAGTATTTTAAAATAAGTTTATAAAAATTGAACAGTGCCGCTTTTATTAGGAAAATAATACGAGTATTTTGAAAAGTTCTATTAATTTAATAAAATTCCCTTCTTTATTTTTGTACTTTTTAGTGATTACTATTTTAGTTGAAAATATTGTATACGAGTATCACTCTCAACTACTTTTATATCATGCCTTATTCTGTAACTCTTGATTTATTACAGACTGCTCGTGTAACTGCGGCTTGTAGTCGATTGCTCAATAAGATGCATCTTTATGAATCAATGTTAGAACTTGAAATTTCTATGAAACAGTAAATTATTTTGCTTTTTAAATTAGTCAACCATAGTGTAACTATTGTACTTTTAGAAAAATGTTTAAAATTATTAACAGCAACTCGAGTATGAACAAAATTTTATTTATAACTTGAACCTTACTTTTCTATCTTTAAAGTCTAATTCATTTTTATATTGGATGCAACAGAAAAACCTTCCAATTTTATATCCTTGTAAACAACCCAAAAATAACTTTTATAGAATAATTGAAATAGACTAAAATGACTAGGTGTGTAAATTGATAACTGAAAATTTTGTTTTATATAAATATGATATTCTAATTTGTGCAGGTTATTTGATAGATATTTTGCTTTTTCAAATAATTCTCACCTAAAAGGTTTAACATCAATTCATGTGGCCATTTTGTGTAGCAAAATTTTGTTCTAAAATTTGAGCCAAGCTAATGACTGTGGCCAAAACTCGTGTTAAGCTTATTTTAAGTAAATTTTAAAAAGATTATCTCATTGCATTGTTGTCGACGGAGGACATTTTAAGCATGCCAGATAAATATGTTTACGTTGTTATAATATTGCAATAGTACAAGATATTAATTTTTTTTTTTCGTTCAGATTTCATAGTTAGTTTAACTAATTTATAGCGAATTCTTGAAAATTAGCATAACATGAGAGATGAGTTTTTGTCACCTCCATTAGCTTGATTCAAATTTTAGCACAGATATTGGATACCCAAAATGGCCAACTGTTTTTTAAATTTCTGCCAAGTTTTTGAGGAATTGAAAATAATCTTTTGAAGAAAGAATCATTTTAAAAAGGAAAAAAATGTTGAGCACCCTGCCTGTATTGCAGTTAGTAAATTAAATTTAAATACCGAAACATTTTGTAAGACTTTGATTTCTCATATTTCTTTAGTTTAACTGACAGTAACCTGGATGATAATGATCGACAGAACATAATAGTAGATGCAACCAAATTATTCGACGATATCAACCGAGTATTTTGTAATGCTGACCAACTTATTGTAAGTGTTTTTTTTTAATATGTGATATAATCAATATAGAACATAATTAACAGATACATGCATATCCGTTTTCACAGAGGTTTACTTTTATTAATATATAAATTGATTGTATAACCAAATTGCACTTAGGAGTTCGTATACGAATGTTCAGTTTATTTTTATCTGAGGAATTAAGCAGCAATGAACTAAAATTATCTCTGTTGTCGTGTGTGAATATGGCATCAGACAATGATTTTGATCTTCCACTTTAATGTCAACAAACAATGATTTCATTTTTATATTTTATACCTACAATATGGTATTTCTGTTAAAATAAGGTGTTACTAATTTTTAGGCGAATCCACGGTCCGTTTTGCCTTGTCATAATGTATTTGATGACACGAAACGTCTTCCCCATGATTCCTATCCAACCTTTTTTCACATGCTTAACATGACGTAAGTTTCCGTAGCATGATTTCATTGCAATTTAGTTACACAACATAGTTATGATGTGACAGTACATGAAGCTATTTCTCACAATAATGGCATACCCCTTAGCGTCAAGTGGGCTGATCCACGCCAGAAATTATGAGAGAGAAAAGAATTAAAATTTAGAAAATTGCGGTCTATGTTGGTTTCACAGATTATAATAAAATTAATGGCACTGAAAACTATTAATGGTATTTTAGTTACTGACTTACAAGGACACTGTTCTATATAACGAAGCAGTTTTTTATTGAACTTTTCATTTGGAGAGTTTAAAAAAGATAACAGTACAATACATTCATGATGGATGATTTATGAGAATGGGTCAGTTGTAGTTTCAAATTCTTATGACTATATACTAACGGTTATAAATATATCGGTTTATTATGTAATTTATGTTTTAGAAACTTTTTTGGCACTCTAGAGTTTGTTCTGTGTAAACTAACTCAGCATGAAGCAGGATCACTATCTGATACTATCAAATCTAACTCTGGTAACGACGAAAAGAGTGCTTTCCTTCATCTGGATGAACTGTCCCAACTAAGAAGATCTGCATTGGATTTATTAGACAGTTTTTGTCAGCAATATCAGGGTATTCAATATCTCGCATCAAAATCAACAAAACTGTTGACCATTCTGCGTCACCTGCTTCTACTTCCTGTCATAGACAC
Organism: Parotoplana pacifica; assembly: GCA_034780595.1. Lineage (NCBI taxonomy): Eukaryota > Metazoa > Platyhelminthes > Proseriata > Otoplanidae > Parotoplana > Parotoplana pacifica. The sequence goes on from JAUYWI010077098.1 coordinate 12,987, forward strand.
AGCAGCAGTTTCAGAGGTGGTGGAAGAGGCTCCTGTTCATAAAGAGGATAATACAAGACGAAGACCTTCCAAAGTAGAGCATGAAATTTGTGAGGAGGACATTGAGGACTATGATGTGATAGATGAGGATATTTCGGACGAAGATGATATACCCCTTAGCGATAGTGGAAAGGAAGGAATTGAAATTAGAAAATCACAAAGTTCTCAGTTGGCTTCACAGATTGTAATTAAATTGTTGGCACTGAAAAGTATTGATGGTGTTTTAGCTTACAACAAAAGAGGTGAGTTGAAAAGCTATTTGTGGTTACTGATAATGGTGGAATGCACTGTCCCCCTCCCTAGCACATATTTTCATCTAACTAAAAAAACGATAAGCGATACTGAAAATGTAAAACTTGCGCATAAGTGGATTTAGTATATTTTTGGTAAAACTTGCCGCCCAGATACATTTCTCATTCTGAAAAATAAAACTTATTTTTTACATGTACATTGCTTGCATTTTGGTCTTTACCCTCCATTGTCACACCTAAAAAATATACCTAGTGGTCATATGGGGGAAGGTATTGGATTTCCACGGTAGGTCAGAAACAGGTGTAACCTGAAATAAAATGCCCATTAATTCTAAAAGTAGAAATGATTTCGTAATGTT
>JAUYWI010077120.1:0-13634 GCA_034780595.1 Parotoplana pacifica
ATCTAGTGACGAGGGAAAGAGGGCACCTAACGTTGTCCTGGAAATGTATGGAAGAGAGAGAATGTCAAAAGGTTGGATTGAAGCTTGGGGATCATGAAGATAGACAGCGCTGGAAAATTGGTGTGACCAGTTGGAACGAATGAGGGTCGGCGACTCCCTGTCAAATCATGACATTTAGGGTTATATGTAATTTAAAATGGATGATAGATATCTATGCCATATTTTAGAAATATATTCCACCGACATTAATGTCTTTCAAATAAAAAAGAATTTTGTGATTTTTTATTTTTGTTTTTGTGATATTTAATAATTTTTGGTTTTTCAATATTGTGTGTACTTTAACAATTGGAACATCAATAATAATAAATGTTTCAGCAATCATGACAGATAATTACATTTTGTTTGTTTGAAAGACATTACATTAGTGATATAATTCTAAAATATAGCTTTTATATCATCACAAATGCTGAGTTATAAGCCTAAATATGGAAAATCAATAATTGTCAGTCCTACTGGGTCAAATTCAAGGAGACCAAATATAGTGTCGTAAGTTAGTTGAAAGTATTATTATTGGATTATAGAAGCATAAGACAATAGGATCATAGGAATATAGGAACATAATTCATTATTTTCCTTATTTGTCGCTAATCGTCCCTGGTCTTAGTTTGTTGTAGTACATCATTTACTATGTTTACTGAGACACCTTTAACAATTTTTAATATCATTTCGTTTTATAAATATCAGAAACTTACCAATATCACCAATACAAAACTCGCTAATGATGCTCTCGTAGGTAGGGTCTTTGACACAGGCTTTACATGATGAAGCTAAAAATGAAAATATTTAATTTAGTTGAAGTATATAAAATAAAAGCAAGCAAGTACATCAAGTACATCTATAGTACTTCTAGGTCGGAATTTAAATCTAGCTAATTAAGACCTGATCCCCATTATAATCACATTCTACATAATAAATTAGTTTTAGTAAATAAGATACACGGAATGTTATTTCAATCGTTTCGTCTCGTCTGGTGTTTGTTTGTATTAACATAGTAGATATTAGATCAAATTGCACTGTCTAGTATCTTTTATATTCATTATTTTAGAACTATTGGGTAAATACCTGCTATACTGAACTGAAATGAACTTTTATACCTAAACTGCGTTTTTTCTTCTATGATAGATAAAAGATTTTTTTCGGCAAACTACATATTTTCAAAATATTTACTATTGTAATTTTCAGGATCATTGTTGTTACTCAATTTATATCTAGGTAGGTTTCACAAAGTTTAGTAGGAATAATGTATTACAGGTCCTCTATGTGTTATTTCGCAGTTTTCGTGACAACTAACAACCGCCTTGATGCTAGTTTTTGTAAATTAGAATTTTTAAAGCTAAAGAACCAAATATAATTTATTGGCACAACCACATCAACCAAGGAATGTTTATTATTAAATCAATATTTGCGGTTCTGATTGCTCCCTGTGCAGCCACGTAACCTTAAACTTTATATTTAGCAACACTGGCATTCGTGGTAGGTACAAGGAAGGTGATTTATAATATGTTATTACAAATAATTAGAAAAAAATATTTAGTATCAGCTTCGCGAGACTGGACAAGTAATATCAAAAAGAAAAAAAGAAAGTGTCAGATGTATCTCTAATAATCAGTTAACCCCCACATCATTTACCGATATTGTATCGCATTTTCGTTTGATCTGGTTCTGATTCCACTTTGCATGGTGCTTCCACAATTCCAGATCGGCTTGTTGTTGTTGGGGTTTCTCTTTTTTTAGAGATTCTAATCGGCAGGCTTTGAAGTTTACTAGCGACAGGATGTCGGTTAGGCAGGTACTCGTAGCAGGTAGCTGGTCGGTGGTTGGTAATGCAGGCAGTTGATAATCTGGCCGCCATGCCACCAGCAGGTTGTCGATGTTTTACATCAGGTCCCGCAATCCTGTCTTACATGTAGTGTGGCTTACATGATGATCAAGCCACCAGCACGATGCCCCCTGCTGCTGCTTGTCTGCTGTCTGATCGACGTAGTGCATTGCTAATCACCCCGGATCTGCATCACGGATCGTCTACACCGCACCAATTTGTGGCAGCACATAACAAAGTGTCCAAGGCGATCTCTTGAGTTTTAATTAAGAGGCCTACATATTACAAGTGGCTTTGAAGGCAACTTATCATCGGTTTGGGGATGATGTATCAAAAGTAGTTCAGCCAGATATTATGGGTTGGTTTTTAGAAGAAAATGGCGAATTCTTTTTATTATTATTCAAAATAAATAGTCGACCTAATTTACATATTATTGCAAAAAATTCTTTGTTAAGAAATAACACACTGAAAATGAAACAAACAAACAAACAAATAATCAAATATTCGATATGATGAGCTCGGCTTTCAACATTGGAAAGTACCTCAAAGGGTTCACAAGTGGCGTAAATTTACTTTTGAGGAGTCTAGTAAAGAACATATTTTTTTCCAATATTGGTCAAAGTGACCTTCTTTAAACGGTCACCACGTCCCTCGGTGGTTGAAATAAAAGTTCAAAAGTTGTGAAATACTAAAAAATTGGATTTTGACTACTAAGCATTAAAACACCCCATAGTCACTTCGATGAAATTTGGTATGCTAGAAAATGATGCTGATCCAATTTTGTAAAAGTGCATTTAAAAAAAATCCATTTCTGAAGTCAAATAATGATAATTCAGATTCTATTTCGTATGTACATATATTGCAGAAATATCTTTGTTGACATATGTTACGGAATTTTGAAAATATTGATTTTTGTAACTAGGGTTGAACCTTCTATATATTTTGTTCTCTGCCTTGCCGCCGATCCATGTCTATGGATTCCACTCTTTCCAATGTTCCCTATTACGTGCCAATTCCTTATGATCAGAATAAGACACTTTTACAAGATCCGTTAGCATGCTTTCCCTTGGTTTGCCTTATGGCATTTTTTCCTCGAAGTCTGCCTTTAATCACAGTTTTCAATAGGTTATCTCTTCTCATTATGTGACCTTTCTTACACTTGGAAATGTAGTAGGTTCCTTCTTTCATTGCTGTTCTTTGAAACTTCTTCATTTGTCTTGTCTTGCCACGAGATTGTCGGCATTCTTTTTCATATCCACATTTCAATTTGCTTCTATTTTCTTCTTATTGCTTTCATCTACGTCTCAGAACTACGTACATGGAACTATGCTCCAGATTAGTGACTTCACTATTTTCTTCTTTGTTTCTACTTTGAGACTCTTGGTTAGAAGTTCTTTTCTTTTTATAAATGCTGTCTTTGTCATTGCTAATCTTGTTCGAATTTCTTTTTGACATCTTCCATCTGATGGAATTATTCCTTTCCAAATATTTGAATTTCTCAACTTGTTCAGATAATGTTACTGGGTCGTTTCCTATTCTTGAGATATTCCCATTACCCTTGTCTTCTTTACGTTTTTCCAATTAATTGAATATTTTTTGTTCAGTGTCTGCTATTTTCCCTTAATCATCCACAAATCGTACTTCTTGTATTACCTTGCCACCTATCTTATTGCCCTTATTGATGTTGTCAAATACTTCTCTCATCATGCGTTCGGTATAAATTGAAAATAGTAGGGGTGATAACAGACATCCCTGCTAGATCTGATACGTTATTTTAAATTTTTACATTTGCCTTTTGATTGATGGACAGGTCTTGAATAAACCTTCGGTCTTTCCAGTCAATTCCTATTCTTTTGCGTGTTTCCATGAGTATTTTCCAATTCACTTTTATGGCTTTTTTGGTTCCACATTCACTTCTAAATCCGAATTGTGTCTTTTCCATGTAATTGTTGGCTTTTGTCTTCAATAGCTAAATAAGAATCCTTAGAATTATTTTCGACGCATGTGATATTAGGCCGATTGTTCTTTGATCTGAACATTCAGTTGCATTAGGTTTCTTTTTTAATGGAATTATAATTGATTTGTAGAAATCGTTTGGCCATGTTCCTGTGTTGTACATGTCATTGCAAATTTCGGTAAGTCGTTGGTTCAAATGTCTTCAGTAATTCAGATGGCGTGCTATCCGCCCTTTCAGTTTTATTCTTTTTTAACTTGTTGAATGGCGTCTTCTATCTTTCTGAGGAGGATTGGTGGGCCTGTGGAGTCATCGTCTATTTGTTTTTCATTTTCTAATTGTAGTTCTTCTTTGTCTGGTTTATCTGTCTTGTTGTAAAGATCTTCAATGTATTCTTTCCATCAATTTCTAATTTTGGTATTATGTATAAGCTCTTCTATCTAATCGTGTTTTCTTCAATTTCGTCAACTTTGTGTTGTGATGTTAGCAAGTAGCAAGTTCGTTAGATTTGCTTCAATTGTGATCATGAGAAATCTGTCACTTTTCTGGACTGTCTTAATAACTCTTCCAGCGTGGTGTCTGTCGATGATAATTGCTACTCCTCTTTGTTGTTTCTTGCCGCCTGAGTAAATGATTCTGAATCCGTTGCTATTGAATTTCGCTAAGTCCTAATAGGTTGATTTTATATTCCTTCATTTTTTTCTTGACTATTTTCGAGTTTTCCATCACATTGCATTGTTTGCGTGTTCCAGTAGTTCGTTTCCACGTTTCCGGATATTGATTTGGTGGCCTAACGTCATCCAGTAATTCTTAGCACTCCTTATCGTTTGACGCATCGAGTCGCCATCGGCGTCCGAGTTCAAAGGGCCCACCAACAACAAAAATGATAATTGTTATTTTTGTTATAAAAATGCATCACTAGCTCTGCCTAAATTTCATTATAAAAGCTACAGCAAAATTTTAAAATTATTTTGAGGCATAAAATTGCATGAAAAATCGTTTTTAGAAAATCTATTTTTACAAACTGACTCTGAACTGGTGGCCCCCTATCTCAGGAACCATAAAAGCGAAGCAACTCAAATTTTATTACTATGTTCCCAATAACCAATTTTCATGTTTAGAAAAATCAAATTTGAGAGCCATTTAAGTGACTTTGGTAAAATGCTTTGGATTATTATGGATTGCTATTTCTTAGGTTTTAATGTACTTACTCACTATATTTGAAATCAATCAGAAAAGCTTTTATGTTTTAATTTGATGACGTCATCGGCCCCATTATCGATTTTTGTGTCAATTAATCTTTCCAAGATACATGTGTACCAAATTTTAACCTAATCCGTCCACCACGGGAAGTATGAAATCTTAAGAGACCGATTTGTGGCAAAAACACCCCAGACATCGGAGGGTTAAGTGGAAATGGTTATCTACTTAGCCACGAAAATTTGGATCTGATGACTTTTCGCGTCCTTTATAACGTACAGTATAGTACAAATATGTTAAGAACAATAATAAAAAACGGTACTTTGATAAATATACTACTTATTCATGTTACTCACATGTAATAGCCCAGGACAGCTGTTTCGGCCTTATTGGGCCTCATCATCCAGGCATAAGCACAGCCTGAGCAATATAAAATGTTCGTATATCTCATATCAAAGTATAAAAGATTGGACAAATTGGCAACAGTTGCATAAGAAAAGTGAAAATAGAAGATTTTCAGAAGAAATATGTTGGAAAGCCTGTTTTCTTATTAAAGGGAACTCACGTTGTCAAAGCAGGTCCCTGGCCAATTAATGTGATAAGAGTAATAATGATGACCTGCTCGACCTTTCTTCCTACGTTCCTTATAATTTTCAATATAGTACAAAGCTTTTCTAATGCACTCTAAAAATGTAGTTTTTGTTCGTTATTTTTTCAACAAAATATAATTTCTGAGAATAATCATTTAAAAATCACCATATCGGAACAAATTTTTAAATTATGCATGCACTATATAACAGATTTATTTCTTACGTGACTTGCTCAGACCTATGCACATGCCGCCATTGGGAAAAAGGTTACAGTCAATTGCTTTGGGCCAATTGTATCCGAAACTGCGCATTCGCGGAGCACATGTGGATCGAACGCTAACGCACAGCTCCTTACAGGGTTTAATCCTTTGCGCATTATGGCCTTTAAGACAGATAGGTGCATACAAAGAGCACAGAAAGAGATTCAGTGATCTGTGACAGTTGCTTCTAACTAGGCTCGTCCACACATTGGACTGTTGGATAACGTCTTTCATGTCTTCCTGCTTAAATAAATTGGGCAGCACCATCTCCTTGTAGCCGATCCGATGACATAGAACCATTTTGTGCGGTATCGGAGCACACCTCGGAGAGCCGTAAATGTCCGTCACGGACCATTTGGCCGTTCTGATTGGCAGTGTTTGAAAAAGCAATAGAAGAGTAGTAGCCAACAAAACTAAGTTTACATTCGAAGGCATTAGGCTCAGAGATACGCCAGTGGCTTTCTTTTCCATGATTTTAATCATTTTTGATTAAATTAAATTGTGTAGGTACATATTTTATTCATAATATTATAAAAGAAACTATGATAGTCACGAGAGATCTAAAGTTTGAACGAAATCATCGTTATATGCCAAATTCAGTATTGTGATCTTATGATATGCTTGGCTATGTGTCGAATATCTTATATAGTAAGTAGAGTTGATGGTTGGGAAGAAAATGAACGAATGGCTACGCATGCCTACTTGATTTCAACAACATGCTTGCCTGGCTGTACATGTTAAAAATTTAAAGAAGGTATGGTGTGGTCTGCATACACAGATTTACTGCACAAAAAGCACACAGTCAACCCCTTTCTTTCAGCAGCACCCATGTTATTAAAATGATTAATATGTGGACACAGGATCAGACGGGCGGTTAGATTTCCTTTCATCAGATAATATCGGAATTGTTGAAATGAAAGTTGATTTGAAATACAATACATTGGACCAATTGTGACAGAATTCAAAGCAGATGCTTTAGCATTTTAACCATTCGTAAATTAAAATGAGGTGGCCATCCCTCTAAGCTTTTACGAAATTGCTCAAAAACGACCAAACCGATTTGCACGAAATGTAAAATTTGTACACTAAATTCTTTTGCAGAGTTTGTTATAAAAATGTTAGGGCCCGACTTCCTAGGTTCACATGACAGGCCTCTAAATAATTAAGTTTGTCCAAAATGGTGAAAATGGTAAAATTAATCCTGAAGCAATGTTTTTAAAACAAAACGAAAGGAGGCCGAGATATGGGCCGATAACGTCATTACGTCCAAAAATGAAAGTTTGTTCGGTTGAATTCAAATTTGTTGTGTCTATTAGTACCTAAATAATACAATTTAAAAAAAAGGAAAAATTATTGATTATTGATTTTTTTTACAATAAACAATATTTTTGTCAAATCGCTTTGAAAAGAAACAAGTTAGCTGCTCAAATTTGATATTTAGAATTAGGAAGGCATTAGAAATATTATATCAGATATTGAGGATGTTTTGAGATCGTCCGTGGGGGCTCCAAACAGCTTAAAGTAAAGATTATACCAACGTGGATAGAGGCAGAGGAAGTGATCCACGGTCTCCGGAGCTTCAAGGCGCATTCTTTGCGGGTCACCAAGCCGTCTCTGCCAATACGTTGACGGTATGTCCTGACCATCGGAGAGTATCCGTTGATTATGGCGACCTCAGCGACATGGTTTTGTTCAGGTGGTCTGCCGTCCGTGATCCCAACTTCTACCAGCACTTTGTTTATATTTTATCCGAATAGCCGTCTTGGCAAGGTGCATCGGCATGGGATGTCCAAGTGAGACTTATTGCTGACTTTAGCTGCTAACTCTCCGTCTTCTTATTGCCAGAGATTCCTTAATGAAAAGTGATGCTGCGAGATTTCATTTTCAGGAGCTGACGCCAGGTGTACGACGTGGGGCCATCATCCTGGTTAACAGGGCCACGTTTGAGTTTCATAATGGTGGCCTTGGAGTCAGTAAACACAGTGACCTTTTATAATTAGTCGTTCTAGCCAGTTGATGATGGCTTCGATTGCAGTACTTTCAGAAAAGCAGCTTTCGGCAATAATTCCTGCTGTGAACGAGTCCTCCTTGATGGTCCTCGTTGAGGTTATTGATAACAATGTAGCCAGATTCATCATGACATGAACTGTTCATAAACCCGTCCGTGTAGATGACAGTTTGGATATATTTGAATCTGTTGATGGTATGTATCTTCCGTTTCTTTTCCTTTTTTGGGTCTCCAGTTGAGATCTGAGACAGGGTGCAAGAAGGTTTTTATGGAATTTGAGAGGGTTCTGCCAATTTCAAGGTGCTGAACAAAAAAGGCGGATAATTTGTTAACAATTCTGATGAGGAATTTAATTACTTCAGGAAACTCTTCAAGTGTTTTTCTCATTACTTTCAGTACCCAAGCTGTGAGTCTTAGTTTGATGCTGATAGTGCAGAAGGTCTTGATGGTCGTATGGTTCATCAAGTTTGTTGATGGGGATGGAAGAGAGGCATCTGGTGAGCTGTCTCCTATATGCTGATAGCCGACTGTGCGAGAAAGTTACCCCAAAACACTTAAGGCACACTCAGCTGCTGGTCTAACATATTGTTTGAAAATGTCTATCATGTCGCTGGAATGTTGACCCTATTGTTTACCTATCAAGGAGTTGATGAGCGGAGTCGATTTTTTACTTTTTTGAGTCCCTCTTTAGTACACTAAGTAATTTCACCGGGATGGTCGTTGTAATTAAACTTCAGTTGCATTCTCTGGTACAGATGGCAAAAAGCATGTTTTTCATCTTCTTTGGGGACATAATAACTTTCCCTTTTCTTGCACCAGATATACTCGTAGAGGTCTTCTTCTTAATAGCCACGTCCGTAGATTTGTCTCTGGTAAAATCCCTGTAGTGTCGTCAGCATAGAGAGAGACTGTATCACAGTTCTTCCAGTTGTCAATAATGTCGTTGACATAGATCAGCCAGAGTATAGGGTCAAGAATAGAACCTTGGGGTAGTCCTTCCTTCATAATTTTGAAACTGCTTGTGGCACTGCCGTAACGTACTCGAGCAAGCCTGTTCGTCAAATACTCTTTGATCCAACAAAAAATAGCCCAGATGTACCTTGAACGGGGGTATAGACACCCCTAGAATTTCATACTTCCCGCGAATATATTACACTAAAATTGGGTATACAGGTACCCTGGAAAGATTTATCGACAGCATTTTTTTTAAATCGATAATGGGGCCGAGCAGTCGTTAGCCGAGTGGGTAGCACGCTGGACTACGGATCAGGACGTCGTGACACATTTTAAGTCACTTGATGGACAACAGGGTTCCGAAAGTTCTCACGGACTAAATTTGGTGTGTAGGTCCACTAGATTTTAATGTATTAACCGGACCCGTCACAAAATTCAGTGGACTTAATTTTTTGTTGTTGAATAAAGCTATAGATTTTTTACTTGGCACATTAATAACATATCAGATAAATATTAGATAAGCCAAATATGAAAGAATTCCAACAAACTGTTCACTATTTATTAAGAAATTAAATTTTACTCTTTCTTATCTAAATATAGATTAACAAATTATGACACAAAACTTTAAAAAAATTTTCTGGACCAATATTTCTAAATAAAATTGTCTACAGTTGATGAGCAGGTATTACAAAACCTTAGTATTCAAACAATAAACATGTCGATAATTTTGGCTTTCAGGTTGCATCTAGTCACAAAAAAATCAATAAATTTAAAATCCAGAATAGATATCAAACTGTGAGGTATTTACAACATTATCTACCAAATATTGACCAATTCTATTAACCTTTTTGGTTTCATGGTTGATTTTTTGCAAAAAGTAAATTTACATTTTTGTAATTTAGCCCTCCCCCTCCCGGTGACGACGAAGCATTCGTGTGCAAGGTAAAAGTCACATATTTTTCCAAAGCCAGAAATTGAGTTGCCATACATTCTCACTATTTAAGGAATTCCCGAAGTAGTATGTCCCTGAATCGCACTAAGATGCTACAAAGATTTGAATCAGATAAAGTTCCGGGCCATCGCATTGCCAAAAAATAGTTCCATTCTATAATTAGCTGCTATGTATCCAGAGCTTTAAAGCCGGAAGCTTTGTCATGAAGAAAGACAACATTGTTAAGTTCATTCAAGAATAGGAAACATTAGCTTGGAGAATCACATCGCAGAAATTCTGGTGTGTATTATATTTAACGTCTAAAATATCACGTGTCCGCCGTGATTTTCTGTCGAGGATGGACAATTTTCAAACAACCATCACCTTTGTGATTAGAGAAGAATATTTAATAAATTAATTTAACAACAATCCAATTACATCTTGTTACTATAAACGAACATATAGTACCTATATTATTTCATAGAGTATATACAGAGATCCGACTCTTGCTGGAGGTGTATGCAGTTTTATACTCCTATGAGGTTGTCCTCAATAGAAAAAGTAATTCTATATAAAATATTCATAATCATCATACCATTACATCAATTAAACAATTTTGCTATACAGACTGTGCATTGGATATAAAGACATGTTTCCCTAATATTTTAAACAAAATTAAATCTTATGCAACTTTGTAGAGGCTCAATTTAACAAATTATTGTAAAAATTGTTGAATTTTATTTACTACTTATATGTATAGAAAAGATAGAGATCCAGCGAGAGTCAGTCCTCTGTACCTAGATTAATTACTCTGTGGTACCTACATATATATAGTTCATCAAAATAATGACCTCAAAACAATAGAGTAAATCCCTCATTTGGTTAGATTAAAAAAATAGAAATCTATGATAGTTCTGAAGTTTGAATTGACGTAATCAATCTTTGTCAAAATTTGTGATCCTAAGATCTGTCTGTTATGTCGAATAGAGTTGATATCTGGGACGAAAAAGAACGAATGCCTACTTGATTGCAACACATGTTTGCCTGGATGTCATGAAAAAAGGTTAAAGAAGGCATAGTCTGGTCTGCTTTGACTAAGGCCACCCACGAATTGGACTGCCGGACGATGAAATCTATGTCATTCTTCTGTATTAAGCTGGGCAGCACTATAGAGTATAAATATATATACAGAGATCCGACTCTTGCTGGAGGTGTATGCAGTTTTATACTTCTATGAGGTTGTCCTCAATAGAAAAAGTAATTCTATATAAAATATTTCATAATTTCATGCCATGACATAAATAGAACAATTTTGCTATGCAGACTGTGCAGACATGTTTCGCTAATATTTTACACAAAATTAAATCTTAATTTATCAATCTATGAATTTATTTGTGTAAAAATTATGCTTTGTAGAGGCTCAATTTAACAAATTATTATAAAAATCGTTGAATTTTATCTACCATAGAAAAACTAGAGATCCAGAGAGAACCGATATTCTGTAAATGATTATTCTATGACCCTATCTATCATGAAATTATTTCAGTGGTTGTAACTAATGCAAAAGCAAAAGTGATTTTTGTTATTCTAAGAACATTTTTCTAGGTATGTTTTGAATCCTAATAGAATTCTTCTGCGTTGTAGGTAGTTGAAGTGCCGTGTTGCTGAAAAATGTAGAAATTGTTCTTGTTGAAGTGCCGTGGTGTTGAAAAATGTAGAAATTGTTGTATTGAGAAAAGCAGTCTTTGTGTCACTATAGATGTCATATTTAAAAAAAGTTGTAATCTGTGTCGTAATTGCAAATGTAAAATTCTTTTGCGTTTTATTAATACATATGTACTTCTTTTGTGCCGTTTTAATGTGATATTTATTTATAAAAATGTGGAATTCCGTTGCGTCGTATATAATATGTAGATCACAAAAATGTGTTATGTTGAAAAAATAAATGTTTTTTGTGTCGCTTTAAGAAATCCGGAACTGTTTTGCTTCATATTTTTGACATTAGAAAAATGCATCGTATTTGCAAAAGAAAGAAATTTTCTATGTCGCAATTCAAAAACTGTTCCTAAAATAGATTTGGTCAATACTGAAAAATGTAGAAGTTTTTTGTGTAGTAGGTAAAAATATTGGTTATTTAACTAAGAGGGGTGGCCACCCCCTATAAGTTTTTTGCTAAATGGTTCTAAAACTTCAAAACAAATTTATGAACCTCTAGGTCACGTGACGGTCCTCTAAAAATGATGTTGATTTTTATGACTAGTGTACAACCTATAAGATCCCAAAAAAATCAATAAAATTTATGTTTTAAATTACACAAAAACCTCTGAACTGATTTTTTTAAATTTGTGAAAATTACTCAGAACAATATTCATAACAAATGTTGAACATTTCATTAAAAATTATTGGTCCAAAATAAGTTATGAAAATTTCTGTTTCAAAAATGCTCATAAATGAAATTTTTATACATTTTGATAGAAAAACTTAGTTTCTTAATAAAATATGACTATGTAGTTCATTGCATGCCTTCATATTCGGCACATCTATTCTTGATCTACATAGTATGCTATAAGTGTGTCAAGTAGCGCAGTCATATGCTTTATTCAAAGTCAAAAATTAAGGTCCACTGATTATGAGACTTGACCTGGCCGGCACGTTAAAATTAATTTTTTATTAAATTCAAATTTAGGCCATGAAATCATTCAAAAGCGCCACTAGAAATTACCTAAAAATTAATAATAAGCTATTTTGAATAAAATAGAGTCATTCATATGTGAATAAATTCACGTTTTAAAAAGTTAATTGGTATGGACTTGCTACAGTATGTTGGGCCTCATAGACCAGCAACCATAAAATTGAGGCATTCAAATTTCTAATACTTTATGTTTAATTCCTTTCTAATTCTAAATCTCAAATTTGAACAATTAACAGAGGACATTTAATTTGAATTTTATAGCCATTTAAGTGACTTTGGACAAAATTATCAATTTCTTTTTTCCTTAAAAAATAATTTATTTTCCACAAAATGTTTATGGATTTGTGTTACTGAATGTCTATAGCGCACCTACACACCAAATTTCAAGTAAATCATACAAATTTAATGTTTGGACCTGAGAGATATTGTCATCAGCTCCTATAGCTAGCCCAGCACTTATCGATTTTTTTAAAGAAAATGTTTCTGTCGATGAATTTTTCAGGATACCTGTGTACCAAATTACAGCATAGTCCATCCACGGGAAGTATATGTAATCATAGGGAGGTGGTCACCCCCACCACCCTAAGTCCGCGGCCGATTTGAAAAGATGTTAGTCCTCCAAGGTTAAAACAAATAAAACATTTTTGTGTTGTATTGAAGAACAAGAAATTTTTTTGAATTAAATGTAAAATGTAAAATTAATTGAATAGTATTAGCAAAAATAAATTAGTCTATGTGTCGCCCAAAAAACTGAGACCTCCAGGCCTCAATGTAGGTCTACAGATATGTACATGTCTAATCTTCAACTTTATTTCATCTATTTTTTACAAGAATATCTTGTTCTGTTTGTGACTAGTAATCAACAAAGTAGCCTCGCCTTGATGATAATAAATTTTAGGAATTAGTATTTAATACATTTTTTATTGTAGTAAGTTTTAAAAGTTGTGTATAATACTATCTTTGTTCACTTATATATTTGTAAAGGCTTATAACTGTGATGCTTATAGCCAGGAGCCTGTTTCACTTATCATAAGTTATAGGTTTCTAGCATGTACTAAACAATTTTATGATCAGTATTACCTTGTTACCTTGTGCCGACGAGTCGAGTACTACCCCTGGTGACTTCTGCGATGGTCCTTCTCCATACTTGACGATTACGAGCACGA
>JAUYWI010077131.1:0-13633 GCA_034780595.1 Parotoplana pacifica
AAGTCAATACTGTAGCTAATAACAGTACTTCATAAATGCGAAAAAGTCATACAATGACAATTTTTAAATACTTTCAGTTTTTGAGTTATTACACGGTAAACATGCCTTGGGTCTGGCCAGACCCGTGTATACCTTTTAACCGTTAAGCGATTATATTTCGAAGATAAGTTTTTATTATTCGGAGCTTGCTAAAGCACCTTTCACTTCCAGTATTTGTCGCTGGCAAAACTAAAATGAACCTAAATGACTTTACAAATTTCAATGCAAAAGACTTTTCTGTGGTCGATATATGTCTCATGTATTCAATATTAACATGCAGTGATAGCTTGTCACCAAAGTTGGAATGAAGCAGAATCAATTTGCTCTGTAACAAATGTTTCGAAAAGTCGTCTTTGTATAAGTCCACTGTGGTCCTATAATCGTTCATATTGTTACTAGAGGAGAATGTTTTCCAGATCATGAAGAACATTGGTGGCTCTTGTTCTGATTGAATTGATTTTGAATGAAACTGATTACATACGCATATGTCAATAATTTCGTTGTACATTTCGTTGTAAATTTCTGTACAACTGCTCCGCAGACTCCACTTGCTGGGACGATATTGATGATCCAACCTGAAAAAATAACATTTAATAAAAGGAACTATTTGTCACTTCTATATTTTACAAATAAAATACCTACCTAATATATCAATTAAAATCTTTGAAATAATAATGGAAAGTACTAAAAACTTACGTTTACAATTCTTCTGAATTTGTCAAAATTTGACAAATAGCGCTATTTTTATAGAACTAATATATTTTAAACAGACATGTATTTAAAACTTTTGGCATTGCAGGATGGAGAGTATGGATACAATTATTTTTCAATGTTATAAAAATTTGGCGCATACAGGCTTTAAGAAGTCATTTTAGAAGTATTTGGTAGTAAATTTAAAAGGGTGGCAATTCAAAATTTTGACAGAAAATTAGACAGATCCTTACTATCAGGGAAAGTCACTATTTGACTGTCTAAATAATCAAGTAATGCCACCATTATAAACGCCTGTTGACCATAAGAAAATGGCGCCTTTATTTGTTTACAACTGCAACTAGCTGTATAATACTGTATCTTACAAACGCTGTTGTAACAAGCTATTTGATAAGGCACACAATATTGAAGATAAAAGTGAGGTACAGCTTATTTCTAAAATAATTACTAATGACCTGATTTAGTGGTGCGAAAAATCAAATTAATTTATAGGAATTATTAACTTTAAACGAGTTTGCCTTAGGGAACTACCTAGCTATAATTAATTACTAAAATAGAAAAGGAAGATAAATTTTAGTAATTAATAGGTAGTTCCCTAAGGTGAGAAATAAGTATAGAGAAGCAATATCGAGGTAATACCCATCTTTCCAGAGATTTAGGTCCGTGCATTTTATGTGAATAATACTTTCAGTCTTTTCGACTAAAACTAAAACTTTTTTTAAATTCATAAGAATTTTATTGATTAATCAAGTCTTTCTAAAGATATTTGAAAAACAAAGTTATCCTCCAAAAAACGTCAAATATCTAAATCCAGTGTTTTTGGTCTCTAATATACTTTAGATGTCCCGGCCTCTACATATTAGTTTAATAATAAATCACTACCCCGGAATTGAGGTGGGTGTTTCTTATGCTAAAAAAATTAATTTGGAAGCTTATAACTTGAAAAACATTTTAATGAGGTTTGTTTTAAAATAGGGGCTTAAATAGTAGTAAAACAGAATGTAAAACTGATCTTAATTTTGCAGTTATTCATCGGAAGTGAGTACAAATACACATTTTCAGATAATCATTTTCTTCTTTTTCTTCATACTGACAACCGTAATCAGAAAACTACAGAGCTGGTTGCTATAAGAAATATCTTGATGTGTTTATTTGTACTTCTAGATGACGCCTTTTGAAGATTTGAATAAAATATATTTTATGTGCGGTTACTATGGTTACATAGTCCAAATATTTAACTTTCTTAATATTAATGGTTATTTAATTTCCAATATTAAATTTATTTCATATCTTAACAATATTAATAATATGTGTTCAGATAGTTCTATCGAGTTACGTTAAATCAAGGATGTTATTAGTTTATTAAAATCTATGATGATTTTTTTGATACTACAGATCAACAAGATGTTCATAAAGCTTCCTTAAAATCATTAGTAATAACAATATTGATTTTATTAATTTTATTGCTCTTCTGAAACTACTTACATTGGCTCCAATTGTTATTCAAAGTTGCATAGCAATAAGATATTTTTAACAATGTAGGTATGCATTTTAGCACTATAGAATAAACCATGTGTTTGTTTGTAGGTACCTCTAGAGAATGCTTTTGAACATTTAAACATAATATATTTTATTTACAATTACTAAGAGACTTCAAAATTTCACAGCAACAAGCTATTTTTTAACATATGATGCAGTTTTGGCGCTTAGTCTAAAATTAGTTGATTTTTATAATATCTGGTTCCCTATAAACTAAATTTAAGGGGATTTTGGTATACGAATTAATGTGCCAAAAAATGGAATATCAGAAATTCATTTTTAGCAATATATGAAAATTTCTAGACACTAAGGTTCAAGTGTGATGCTAATACTCATTATGTCTAGTTAAGGTAGGTACCAGCTATAAAAACTGATGGAAATTAAAACAAAGAGGTATGAAACCAAAAATGTTTGTATAGATAATTAAAGAATTATGTATTTTTATTTAGGTTTGTATTACTTTAGTAGCACTCAATGCTTATGTCTATTTACTAGCAATTCACAATTAAAATGTCAAAATATCATTATGGCCAGTAAAAGCTATTAATGACAAAGTTTTACTATGTATTTAAAACTTAAGTTTCTTAAGATATTGCGCCTATATTGCCACTACATTATAAGGTAATTCAGAAATTATGAAATTCCTAATAAAAATAATGCTGTATACTCTTATGTTAGTTTATTTAATATATTTAAATTCTATATATTCTATATATATTCTATATAAATTCTATATATATAAATTCTAATTGCTAAAAATGAATAACTATCATCTTAATGCGTGAAATAAAACATAGGGTCAAATTGACCCGTACCGTCCTTAAAGATAGTTCACACAATCACAGTCTTTATAATGTTAAAATCTGTTTCAATAAAATCGCGATTTATACAAAAAAAGTTAATGTGAAGTTCTATTTTATTTGACACATTACAAATGGTGTAAGCGCTTTACCTAATGACAAATTTCAATATCAATCAATAGTATCTTGGGGTCGATTTCAGTTGTTTTTGTTCATTTAGAATCAACCACTAATTAGGTATCTAAAGGTACCTTATTTAAAACCGATGAAATGTGTAATTTTGGGCAGAAAAAAAACAGCTAAAAGCTTGAAGACTTTGGCTGAGGGTGCTATATTTTATTGAAAATTGAAAATGAATGATAAATTCACAAATTAAAAGGTATGTCAAGTTTCAAAAATCTTGGAACATGTTGTTTGGTGAGCCATAAAGAGGTGTTGGTATGAATGCCTTTAATAGATTTAAGTTCTCTTATCTACCCTAATACCTCTGAGATGCATGCAGTTATTTTCTGAATTTTAAATCGGAAGAATAAATAATTGCCCAGATTCCAATGAAACTATATCTATCCATTTTATTTTTAGTTTCAGATATTTCCTATTGTTTCTGTAAAAGGGGCAAATTTAAGCAATAAATAACATACGCACTACCTGTAGGGATATATTTTATGCAATATTGAGAACCAAATTAATTTACGCAGTCAAATAACAGTGAATAGAGTAGTTTAAAATTTAAAAAGTGTATAACATTTTTATAAATTGATCGCATGGGATCTCAACTCACCCAGAAATAAATATTTGAAATTCATTACTTACTGACAAGTAAATAAATTATATTGATGATACATATTGTAATATTGCTTCAATTTGAGCTCAAGTTAGTGTGTCTATATTGGCGCAGTGCTTTTTAAAAAACTTTTTAAAATTCCTAAATACATAATAGTCTACATACTAGAACTGGCAGTTCTATCCACACAATCATCTTCTTTACAGTTCCATCTGTCATAAAATAAAATATTGTAGAATTCATATATAGAAAGTATTATTTACAATTTTTGACTATTCAGCTTTCTTTAAAACAACAGAAAATACGACAATTCTCGACAGGTGGATTCTCTACTGGATGCCATTTTAATATTCAACATAATCTCTCTCTATCACTCCAAATCTAAGAATAAAATTGTGTTTGCAACACGCGACTTATTATATTCTTACAAGTTAATAGATTACCAATGCATTAATTTTTAGCATAGTTAATAATTAATAGTTTTTATTTCTTTATTTTTCTCTGATGATGAGAACTAATACGTATTTTTGGGGGGAAATGTAGGTAATGTATTTTTTTGTTTTTTTTGTTAGTTTCTTATAATATTCTAAAGGTGTACTTTAAAATATGTATTAGAAAAATAATAATAACACAAAATAAGGTTATACAACCTATAGATTTGAAACTGTAATTTTGCCTTTAACGGTTGTTGCTTCATAGTCCTGTAATAAAATAATAAAATGTTCATTATGTGGTAATAATAATTTGTTTCAGTAACTTTAAAGGGGTGAGTGAATGACTCTTATAGATTATTTGTTTTACACGTTGAAACTATTACGGTCAAAAATGAAACTAATTTAAAAATTTAATATCTTATGGTGGTTCATAAAATGACAATAAATTCTTAAATTAGTTCTTTTCGATCATAATATTTTCACTCATCCCATTAAGGTTTCTGAAACAAACTACATAGTATCTCCTTTATACCCAATAAACATTAAATGAGCATTGTAAACAATGCTAATGAAATCAAGAAATACGGAGCTAAGTTTCATTTTTTAATTCAATAAAATATTCATACTAACTTTAGATTTTAAATAATATTCGCTTTTGGAAAACAAAAATATACCTACCTATTAATATACATAAGCTATAAATTTTGTGAAGGTGACAGAGATAACATTTATAAAAAATAAACTACTTTCTAATTAATTTAGAAAACCTCGTATGTTTATTTTGGTCTATTCAATAAATAATATGTTTGATTTGAATACACTGACCCCTGTTTACTCAGAATAACCAAATAAACAAGTCTATTTGATTAGATTTTCTCCACATCCAGTATGTTTTAAAAATCCAATATATTATTATTAAGTATTAGGATGACAACGAAAATTAGAGTGGAGATGATAATTTGCATATTTTCTATTTTCCCCAAATAAAATTAGATTTTCTTAATAAGCGGTATTTAAGTGCTTAGATATTGACATTCGTATTACAAGTTCTATAAAGAATTAATTAATTCTACATGTGCAAATTTATTTTTATCTTCTATGGTAATTGATTATGATTCTCTTTAAAAATACCTGTGTTATTTTATGTATTACGTATCTAACTTATGGAGTATTAAAAAGATAATGCATCAATAATTTCTAAAGATTCAACACTCAATCAATTCCATAAGCATTGTCGGGCCATCATTTTCAATAACGCTAAACGGCATTTTATGACCAATTATTGATTGATGATAAATTATTAATTTTAATAGTAATAACAACTTAGAAGAAATAATAATGTGAGTGAATTAGAAATCCAAATCTATATACAAGTTAACAGTTGATACAATTTGATTAGTTTTTGATAATAAAATAAAAACAAATATAATCTTGATACTTTCTTATGGCTTACCCATATAGCTGCTGTATATTTACAAATTATTTATTTTTATATAAAATTTATGACAAAATTTAACATGTTATGCAACATTGTAATTTGTCTCCAAATTAGTATTCTGAAGATACGGGAAATTGTTAATTAGATTGACACTGCTCAGGAATTAAGATGCGTTTGTTGTATATTTAAAACACGTAATAGTGTTCGAATAATAGTAGAATATTATATCTTTTATTGCGTAATATTTGAGGCAATTTTTTGATGGTTGATGTGTTATCAGGGCTGAGACTTAATAAGTTTGCTATTAATTCATTTGATTTAGCAATGACATTGAGCAGGGTGTAATCACCAAAATTACACTTGATGATATCATTTGCCATCAATTATTCTGTCCACGCGATTTTCAAATCAAAATTTTAATATTTACACTATCTTCACTTTAGCTAGGTAATGACTAGGTAGGTATATAGGTATTTTAAAATTTCAAACAAAATAGTTCTGGACTATTTTTATACCCATTTCATTAAAACAGGGTCGTATCAAGTTTTTCATCAAGAAAGGAAAGAAAATACTGAAAAGGCAAATTTTGATGTTAATTTATGAAACTTATTCCAAATATGTAAAGTCAAATTTATTACATTTGTTAAGTGTACCTATCAAAATTTACGTTAAATTTTTTTTATATGAGTTATAGGTATTTAGGTGTGAGGAGCATGAACTCTCATAACATTTAATTTTAATGCCTTAAAAAATACAAAATATGACAGTTTCGGAAGAACAGATATTTCTACAAATTGATGCGCTTTCCAATATTCTGCCCCTTTTGGGAATGTGCCCATTAGATATTGCTCTTCACTTTACATTTAAATTATATGTGTCCAAACAGTGAAAACTTATTACTTATAGATTAACTTTCATATTACAAATTTAATCTGAAGATACGAAAGATTATATGGTAGTATTTTTTGTTATTCAAATAGATATCTATTATTTTTAAACTGTAAATTTTGTCATTTAAATGACAATATTATCATATATAAAAGTAAATTTCAATAAATGTATCTGCGATACAGCTCAGGAATAGAAGACATTTAAAATCTAAAAACACAATTTCTCATTGTTTGGGGATCTTAGCCAATACTCAACGCATGATACTGTTTTCACATGAATGAATAATGATTCAAAATAAGTCAGTTGACACAATTTAATAAATACCTAATAGCTAATTCATCGCATATTTTATAGAAATTTGTTTTAAAACATACCTCATTTTTGTAAACATTTATACGCCTTTCGGCATTCAGTATAGATTTAGCAATAAGATTGAAAATACCATAAAATGTAATAAAGTTTTAATTATCATCGTTATTAGAGATTAATAAAACACGAATAATATATTTATCGACAAAGCTTTTAATTAAATTGACTATTATTCTTGTTTTTTCTATTAAAAATTTCCGATAATACTGTAGTTTAGCTTAGATTGCATATTGTTGTTTACTGTGTATTTATTTCCTAGTTTTTAATTAAATTACCGTTGATCCTATTCTGTAGATACTCTATTGTCTTATATCCTGAAATAACATTTTATTAAAAAATCTTTTTAACATGTAAAAGTCTGTGATATTGATAATATGTGTGTTAAAATTATCAAATAATTTCATTTATCATTCTGTTAGCCATTCTTTTATACCCCACCTATCTGTACCTAACACTTGTATCTAAATCAGTTTTTCACAATTACCGACACACTTCTGAACGTATGTCACACTTGAAAAGCATAATATTAGCTTGACTTTATTTTCAATGAGGTGAAAAAACACACCAGTGAATTAGGTTTTGTATTCTGCTTAAACAATAGAAGTCACGTGTGCATATTTTGTTGAAAAGATCATTTTAAACTGTTGCGGACTATATAAATTAATTAAATCTTTAATGGCATTGACTGCTGAAAGTAACAACAAAATTCCAAAACTGTGATTTTTTAACATACTAAAATATTCATATATGTAGCTTTTCATGGATTTGTTGGGCTAAACTTAAATTGACTTCAGATTTTGTGTATAGGGAAGCACAAATATCATATTCTCAAAATTAATTAAATTTCTTATTTTATTCGTCAAAACTTGTTATCGAATATAAATAACGTTGAAGAGTTATTTAGTAGGAGTGAATGTGTTAAAAACCATATTAAAAGATAACAAAAATACATAGTAAAATTATTTAAATGTTTCGATATTTACCTACACAATATCTATATTGTGTCAATATCGAAACATGTAGAAATATATTTTAATGTTGACTTTTATATTTTTATGCTTTTTGAAATTGAATAGAGTTAAATGTTGACCTAATCGATCCCTTTTCAGTACAATATATAGGTATTTTTCCAAAGAATGTGAAATCATCTCATTCAGTTTACAATCATGATTTTAATAAGAATATAAAACGGCTAGTTTGGAAAAATCCTACCTATAAATAAATTTTCTTTCTTTGACTACAGAAAATACAATAACTGTATATATGTAGTAAATATTTATTATTTTCAAAATAAAATTAGGTACAAAACGAACCTATAAAACGAAAAAAAAACGTAAACTGAAAAATATTCTTACTGACATACATAAAAATCTTTGAAAGCCATTATAATAGTTAAAACGATATAAAAGAACACTTTCATTCATTGCATTAATTGCAAAATAATGGAAGCTAAAAATACACTATATGGCTTCCAACAACCAATATGAAAAAATATAAAAAACCAAAAAATAAAAGAACAAACAAACACGCATTACATGATATATTAAAGTAGAAGCAGCCAACATTTAATAGATAACATTTTGTGTAATATTTAAATAGTTTCTAAACGACTTTTAATTTATATATAAAAAGAGAAATGTAATTTATCAATAACATGCTCAAATTGACTTAGCTTCCAAAAAACAAAAAAACTGCTGGTTGTTTGTTGAAACAGTATAATCATGAAAGAAGTTTTCAAACAATCTGATATCTATCCTATCAACGAATGGTATCATTATTTAATGAAAATCTTTCCTGATAAAAAATACAAAAAGTTCAACATTTTATGTATATACAGACCTCAGCACACAAAATAAACGTGAGTACCTACTCATTATAAACTCATAAATATTTAAAAGAATTTTTTTTAAACAGATAGGTACAAATGGACGTATTTGTTTCTGTAATCTTGAAACAAATAAATTTTCAAATTAAATATAGGATAGGCACTTGTAATACCAAAGATCTTTGGGAAATACTAATTTTGTTAACAAATTCGCTTATAAAAATACCTTAAATATCTGACTCTTTAGGTACTGGTAGACATATGTATCTACAAATCGTAAAATTGATAAAATATATCCGCTACTGCATGAAATTTGAAAGTCCCACAAATTATCTATAGTTCGATTGACAGCTCTTTGAAAGACAATTCCATCTTGTTTTGCAAACGGTTATTACCTATGTGTGTCATTAAATGGATACAGACAATTTTAGATTATTGAAAATATCAATGTTGAAAATACCAATACATGGATTTTAAAAATCATGCATAGCATATAAAAAGATGAAATGAAATTAATTACCATTTACAACATATTAATTTAGAAATTCATTATAAAATTCTAATCAAAAGAAAAATCAAATCCATCAACGTTATTATCAAAAAGTGAACTTTCAGAATCAGGATTAAGAACACTGTCTAAATGTTGAATATACCAAATTGCTTTTTTAAGAGTAGAAATTTTACTCAAACGTTCTCCTTCCTCATGAGGTACCACTTCACGAAGCTGCTCAAAACCAAGATTGAGAAGTTTTACTCGATTCCGCTCACGCTCATTTCTACGAATAAAATTGATCTGGCTCTCAGTCGTTGATGACGTATTGTTGATGCTACTGCTATCATGAAAACCTGAATCGTCACTTTGTGATACGGAACCCAAAGTTCTAGATGAATGTTGTGGCAAGGCAGAACAGGATTGGTTTTGTCGTTGTTTTTTTGGTTGTTTCTTCGTCGTCGTTGTTGTTGTTGCGGATACTGATGTTGCTACGATCTTTTTAGACGTTGAATGTTGCGTTGGAGATGCGTTGATATTATTTGAGTTTTGTTGCTTTCTTGTTGCTTTTTTCTTTGATTTATCGGACAAAGATAAACATTGGAGTGAAGATGGAGTCGATGGAGTACAAAACAATTCGGTTGAAGAATCATTTGGAATAAATGATAGTAACGGAGTTGTAATGAGTGGATAGTTGATTTTATGTGGCAAATTTTGCTGAATAGGAGTGGACTGTTGCAGAAGTGAAAGTTCTGGATATAGTGGAGGATAATTAGAAAGAGCAGGCATACCCCAAAAAGAGTTAGACGTATTAGAAACTTGTGGACAAAAAGTGTCATCTTTAGATAAAAAATTAGGTGAAATGTTTTCTTTATCTGATGCTACCAAATTCTGGCACCCACGCTTTTGTTCACAATAGTTATTTAGATTACGTCCTAACATGATAGTAAGTTCAACTAATTAAGTTCACAGCAATAACAAGCAACCGTTATGATTTTAAAATTCGACAAAGTCAACGAAAGTTAATCGTTGACGTTGGCTTTTATACAATCCACCAAATTCGCCTTTCATGTTCCTATTGGACGGATGCCTTTAGAATGTCAATTAGTCTAGGTTTAATAAAGTTGCTTTTCATCTAAAAAGAAAGAGTAATCGAAAAGGAGTTGAGACTGTTTTATTTCAATCATATTTTCTCGTTTATTTGGCTTTTCTTCAAAACAAAGAACGCATTTATTCAAGCAAAGTATCATCAATTGCTCTAGGCGTTCCCCAATTAAGTGTCTTAGTTGTCCACAACTGTTGTTTCATGCTTTCTGGATTTAGCGACAGTTGGTCTGCTCCTTAGCATTGAGGAAAATAATAAGTTTTGTACTCAAAGCATCCACTTTTCAAAAGAGGATGACAGATTTAATCTGAATTCTCTAGTGCAATAAATTTTATGACAGAATATACGTGTCTCGACCAAAAGAAAATTAAACCCCCATCTGTGCCTTGCAGTAAATAAACAAATATTTTGGTACTTCTAAAACAATGTCAGCAATTTAAACTTTTTAATTTCCTGGATTTTTTAATAACAGTGAGATGGAAAGTAAATCTGGAATCTACTTCAAATATTTGTCAACTGAGTTATTTAACCTTTTCGACAAAAACCATCATCATAAGCTTTAAATTATTAATTAAAGAACTTACAGTATAAAACAAATCATTTGTCTTCCTTTTTGTATCAGTGTAGAAATGCTTTTCAAATTTCGGAAAATAAATTAAAATTATTTTTTAATAACTTTTCTACAATCCATAGGTAACGATTGACACATTGTTTGCTTTTCAGAAAAAAATAGAATTTACTTTAAACTGATTTTACATACCTACGTATATGTAAAACAACTTTGATTGCTATAATTTCATATATGAAGAAGTTTTCTTTTTAAGTTGCATAATTAGTAATATAAGGCCAGGTACTTTTCAAAATGATAGGTATAAGAGCTAAGGAGTTTTTTTTATATACCATCCATATTTTTTATTCTTTAAATGCCAATAATTTAAAGGGGTTAGGCCCGATTGTCCTTTAAATAAACAATTACCTATAGAAGCTATTCCAGAATTAGTTTCTATTTGCTATATTAATGATAGAAAATTAAATTCGATTATCGTTGAATGGAAACAGTTCAAAATAGATACAAAATTGAATTACAAATTGATTCGTAACCCCATGAACAAAATATAGGTAGCTACCTCTTCTAATAAAAGACACCGCTTTTCGATATTTTCGGATTTTGTTAAAATAGAAATAAAATTTTAATGCTACAGCAACATTTTAAATAGACACACACAAGATTTACTTTAAAATGAATTTAGGCTAGCAATAGAAATTAATTTCAAATAACTCTAAAAATATTAATATTAAACCTTTGAAAAATAATAAGATGGCATATGGTTTCTCAAGAATCATTATATCCACGCGAATTAGCAATAAACATCACAATTTGTTGAAATTACCTCTTTATGTTCTATTGCGTATTCTATGCTATTAACTTTCGGTATTGTACAATCTGAACATAAATCTTTCATCACAAGTTGAAGCAAAAGTAGTAGGGAAAACCATCCACAGACTATTGTTTATCACTCTTAGCAATCTGAAATATTTTGTTGTACCGATTATTTTCATCGAAATCTTTTCTAAAATAATTATTTGCCCAATCTGTTCAATAATATTCTTTAGGTATTTTACCAGTTAAAAATTATGGCAAATAACTGAAGACCTTGTAAAATAATAGAATACATGGTGAAATCTTATTTTATTTTGCCTTTAATCATGCTAAATATTTATTAGATATTTTTTAAGCTAAAAAAGTATTATAAATGCTAAATTTTTCTATGTGACTATTAGATCTATAGAGTTTAATTAATTTCTTTATTTACAATTTTCTGTCTTTAGATCATTTTATTGACATTGCTTAACAAGTTCTCGTGCCAGACTGTTAAGATTGTTTTTAGTTTTATTTGCGTTAATGACCATCTGTTGAGCTAACAACAATGACTTGTTTTAAAAAGATTTCTGTTTTATAAAAATAAAGTATAGATAACCTTTTGTTATATTACAAATAATTACCTATACCTACCTATATAACAATAAACAGATGCTTTATAAAAAATGAACTAAAGCAATAGCTTTTTTTATGGTTTCGCTATAAAGATTAGACCTACCGGATTTTGTTTTAGTAAAAAATAACTCTTCTCATTTATAAATTAAAACTTTGAATGCTTTTGAAATTAATAAAGGAATATGGAAAAAGTACAAGGTACCTATACCTATGTAATTTAATAAGCTGTGCTGTGTTTGGCATTCGTGCATATTAAAATAAGTACCTACATGTAGGTAAGTATCTTGTCCATTATGGATATATCTTACCTTTTAAAAATGAGTAAAATTGATTTCTTTTAGAAAATAATTAATACATACAAATACGTAGACACACTGGACGACTGTCGGATCAAGTTATGTAAAAATCAGTCAAGACAGTAAGTGTCCTACATGAAAAAGAATTAGCTTAGACATCTTACGAATAATTCTCTCTTGTACCTACAGTATACGTCATGGCAACATACTATTAGGAATTAATATTCAAATCCATCTGACTATAAGGAGTTTAAAAATTTGGAACAATATCAAAATGACTAAAGTTTGAAAATTTTGTTTTATGTTTTAATATAAAAAATGTTCTGAATGACCTTAAATATCCAAATCTGGATCTAATTTATAAAGCCACTTCTCAATTTCATTCACCGAGGGCAGAGGGCATTTATTTACCCCTCTTAGAAACCCTTTGAATTGATTGGGCTAAAAAATATATGTTCTTGAAAGGTTTGTTAAAAAATCAAAATATCAGAATTGATCCTTGATGCCATATTGTGGGGTTGTTGTTGTAATGTACCCCGATTCAGCCGACTGGCTAGATACCCGTGTATAGCCCGGACTCTTTACAGAAACGAAGAACAGATGCTGGGTCGAGGTCTTTGTTTTCCACTAGGGCTGTGCCAAAGATTTTCTGCCGTTTGGTAAGGTATTTGGGACAGGAAAAGATGTGATGGGCGGCAGTTTCAGCTTCGCTGCAGAGGAGGCAGCTTGGGCTCTCATACCGATCTTAAATTTATATAGGGTGGCGCACATAGATATACCCGTTAACAATTTTCTCTGAAAATGTAAGTATATATTTATTTACATAGATATACCCGCTCAAATTCTATGATTTAAATCTGAAATCGCTGTGACTTGATTAAAACTATCTATGCATGGTAAATAATATTTATGATTT